>JBBPTR010000187.1:10162-20714 GCA_038094255.1 Porphyrellus aff. niger
ACTGGTCCTCGTCAATTCGTTGACGTTGTTTCCCGTACATTCGCCGTCGTGGCCCGGCACCGCCCCTGTTGCTGGTCTGTGCGTTATAGGGTTCCAGCTCTTTCCGGATCTACGACACTCGAACAGTTTTCCTTGCACTCACAAGCAGCGATGCCCCCACGTGCAACAGAAGGAAAGACGACGGCAGAAAAACCCCCAAAGAAAACGAGTTTGTGCACTTTTCACGTTCGTCGCCAATGCGCCGGCAGTAATGCAACCTGTTCGCAGAGTCTTCGGCAGGGGGCGGAGGACGAAAGAAGCTCAGTGCCTTTAATAAATTCATGCAATCCGAAATGGCACGACTGAAGGAGTCTGACCCTGACATGCCTCATCAAGAGAGGTGAGCGAATTCGTTCCGGATGTGGTGTCTGATGGATCATTATCTCTGTGTAGGTTCAAGCTCGCGACTGCCAACTGGAAGAAGGCCAAGGAGAATCCCAGAGCGACTGCTTGATCGTCCCATCTTCCCAAATCGGTTCGGTTCGTCGTCGTCGTCGTCGAACTCGCATGTTGTACCCAGTTTGGCAACACGTGCACGCTATCTGTTGGACTGGTATTCTTATTGGTAAAGGTTTCGATTTCGCTATATTAAACATTCGCTTTCTTGGTTGTCTGTTCCCGGATCGTTCGTGATGCATGCTTGGTTCCGAATTGTCTGTCTTGCGTATTCACGTCCTAGTCGAGTTTCGTGCAATGATCATCTTTGGCTGGAAGCTTCGGGTGGTTGTGGAGGACGAGTTGGCATGGCAGTGGCTGAGTATGCTGAGTGCTTTGATCGGCCCCTGAGTGTGTCTGGTTGGCTGCTTCCAGCTTGCTCAAGCGACGAGCTCCGGGTCGATATCTTCCGTCCAGCCAACGCGCGTTTCTCCTTCTGTTCGCTTCGCCCCATGAAGCATCCTCAGCCTCCCGATAGCTCGTCCGATGACGCCTTAAAGCACCCCATTCCATGCCCCACTCCCCGTGCACCCTCTGCCCACCCGTCCATGCCTCTCTCTGAACATCCGCATCCAGCACGGCAGCCCTCCTCTGGCTCAGGCACTCTCGACGTCATACCATCCTACACTTCCGACTCAGCCCGCTTCTCTTCATTCCTGATCGAGTCCCCACATCCTCTTCGCTCCTTGTGCGACTCTCCATTGCAGGACGATCACGCCCTATCTAATCTACCCGGCCCTTCTGGCCCATTTGATGCCGCCCGTCCGGATGGCGCCTCTGCCTCGTTGACCGACAAAGGCAAAGCCAAGGAGCCCCCACCCACGTTGCCACCTCTCTCGCTCTCGCCTTCTGGCCTGGGCTACAACATCGACGACTGGTCGTCCACGCCGGGTCCATCCTCGTATCGATCCACTTGTCCCTCTGTTCACACTGACTTTTCGAGCAATTCCCCCCCCAGCTCGATAGACAGCACCATTGTACACGCAGACGCCGACGAGCCTCCAGTCCTCACCAAAGTTCCTTCACGAACGAGGTCCCTTTCCAATCTTTCCGTCAATTCCACTACGCCATCCATGACCAAAATAAGAATCAAACTCGCAGCGTCCTCCAAGGCGCCGGTCAACTTCGCGCGCAGGTTACTTTCCAGAAACAAGGCGGAGACCGCAGGGTCTTCAGTGGCCGGACTTGAAAATGACCTCGCTACCCCTTTGGGAGATGACTTGATGCCCATCGAAGCAGGGAACTGCCTCTTCCCGTGGCAAACCAAGGACATCAGTCGAGCATCCTCCCCTCGGAACGGAGTGGATGCACAGGTCGCATCCCATGTCATGCCTGACGTTGTCACAGTCTGGTGTCCTGACAACCATCGCTTGGAAGGACTGACAGTGGGTCCAAGAGCAAAGGGCCGTTCCTACTCGTCCCCGTTCCCCAAGTCCGCGTTCGATGTCGTGCCCCAAGTAGATTTCGAAGACAAGTTCATCCCCCTGCCTCCCCATGTCCGAGACTTGTTCGACGAGATGCTACCACGGGAGCTTCGGCTTCGTGTGTTTTCCTCTTTGATCTCACTCCATGAAGCGGACCACAAACAATCGAAGACCAGCGGCAAATGGTCGGTTTTAGTGGCGTCTTCGTCGAAAAACCGCTGGGTTGGACGAAACCGTGCCATGCGAGAACTCGTCAAGCTGAGCAGGGTGGGTATAATCGATTCCTGTCGTGTCGATGCAGTGAATCAACGCTAAGGTCAGGTGTCAAAATCGTGGCGTACCTTGGTCTTTGACGGCCAACTCTGGCAAAACGTCGATCTGCGAACCTTTCCTGCCGTCTCTGCCAGCTTCCTCGCTTCTCTCGTCGAACTTTCAGGTCCATTCATAAAGAACCTTGACTTAACGGGACACACGTACCTTGCGCCGGCTGCGCTGATCGATATGGCTGGTGGCCTTTGCGTGCGCTCCACACCTATAGCGAGCTTCACCTATACGCAGCTGACCGCGATCACCCTGCAAGGCTGTACCGCCTTGACGACGCAGTCGCTCCATAGTCTTCTCATCCGGTCGCCGTTTCTCCGTAGCTTGAATGTCAAGGGGTTGCAGGCCGTCACGAACGCCACGTTTGACGTGCTCGCACTTTGCTCGCGACTTACGTCACTGAACATGAGCCGATGCGTCAACATCGACGGAGATGGTGTTCGTGCGTTTGGGTCTGCAGTGATCGCACGAGGCGCTCGCCTCGCGTTGAAGGAACTTTGGCTATGCGGGCTTCCTATGGTCGATGACGACACGCTGGCGACGTTAGGGAAAGCTGCGCCTTATCTCGAAGTCCTTGACCTGAGCTACTGTCGTGGCCTGCACAACTCCGCCCTGGAGGCGTTCGTTGATTGCGCAGAGGAAGAACAAGCTTTCGGAGAGACGATTTCGTTGACGTCTCGGCAGGCGGGGAGGGACCCAAGAGATTCGCGTCGCTACAGGCGACGCGTCACGGCCCTTAGACACCTCTCGCTTTCCAACTGCATCCTGCTCACAGATACTGCATGCTCGAACCTCGCTTATTCGGTCCCCCGTCTAGAATTTCTCGAGCTCGCAGGAATTGGGCATACACTCAAGGACGACGGCCTCGTACACCTCCTTGGCACCACGCCATTCATTAGGAAACTCGACCTGGAAGACGCCTCCGACATCACGGATGCAGTCCTCATGGTGCTCACTCCGGGGCCTGAAGAAGAGGGTTCAACCCCATCCAAGATGGCTGGACCAGCGCACACCGGTCATGCGTTAGAGCACCTGATACTGTCAGGTGCGATGGATTTGACCAACGAGGCATTCAGGGCGCTCATTCGCGGTTGTCTGAAACTACGAGTTCTGGAGGTGGACAACACATCCATATCCGGGACGGTGCTCAAAGACTTCGTTCGACAAGTTCGCGAACGAGGCATTAGCGACGCAGGGTTGGTCGTCGTGGATTGCCGCTCGGTTGGCGAGCGAGCGGTCAAGGACGTGGTGGCGAACACGCGACCCCGCAAGGGACGGCGTTCGTGGGAGGCGAGAAAGCTTGGTTATCTAGACGGGAGAGATGGCGAGGATATCAAAATCGGGCAAGACGAGTGTGACGAGAAGAGGGTGGTCATCAAGTCGTTTTACAGTTGGCAGACTGTTGACGCTGTGCGCAACGTGAGGGAACGGCGGAAGAAGGCGAACAAGAAAGTGCAGAGCGCGTCGGAACTGGTGAGCGAGCCCGAAAGCGGAGGGAAATTGACCGGGAGGATGAGGTGGTGGGCGCCCAGCAGGACGCCTTCAGGAAATAACACGCCTGGAGAAGACACTGATCGCGATATGTGTGTGGTGATGTGATGAAGATCGTAAGGTGTATTTTTATCTTGAACTGTATATTTTAGTATCTTTCCTCTCGTTCTGTGTCTACTGACGGTTCTACACTTACGTGCTGCAAACCAGTAGGGTGGAGGTCGATACGCTTGTCTATTCCATGGAAATCAGTGTGTAAAGATGTAGCAAGTAAAAGAGTCCTACAAAGTCGCGAGTTTCATGGTTTTCTTGCTCTACGCATCGCTCTTCTTGCGGCTTTTCGCGCCTCTCGATCCTCTAACGTCGAAGTAGATTCCTCTCGTGAGGACTCGACTGATAATGATTGCACTTGTGTGGAGGGCCTCATCTTGTCGCTGTTGCCTGTTGTCTGGGATCTCGGCTCGGAGACCGACAGATTCTCATACCCTGCACCATATCGTCAGAACTTGGCTGATGCTCTAGCAAGCGTGCGCGAAGGTTCACCAGCAAAGGGGTCTATGCGACGTCTTTTACCCTTCGATGAAGCAGCTTGCTCATCCTCGGACCATTCTTTCTCTGACGCCCGTCCCTTGCCTTTATCCAGTCTTCTGAGGCTCGTTTCTTTCGGCGGATCATCTGTAGTATCCATTGCTTCTTCGTCTTCGACAGCCATCTCTTCATCAAACACTTCGAGATCCTCTTCCTCCTCGCTCCCCAATTCCTTGAGTTCCTTTTCGTACTCGGCACGGGCCATCATCTTGCTCGTGACTTTGATCTGGACGTGCTCGTGATTTGAACCGGAGCTCGCAACTGCCGGAGCGTCCGACGGCTCGTCGACCAACTGCGCGTTCTTGGCCTGCGCGATGGCATGCTTGATGAATCGTCCTGCGGCGGCCTTGTCGATGCCCATTTTTCCTGCCGCCCGTTGTCGTCAGATGTGGACTGGGACTAAACGCGACGTGACAGGGAACGTACGCTTTTGATCAGATTCTTCTGCATGTTTGATCTTGTCAAAGTACTGGCGGACGCGCTCCTAGATTGGGCGTTTGGTGACCTGTACGAGTCGTGAGTCGGAGAGGACACGTACGAGCTCAGCAACCACGCGGTGCGTCTTGGGATCTATACCGCGACTTTTTAGATATACTGCGCGGAAAAAAAGGACATAAGTCCACGTTGGTGCACCACCGCGTGCGAGCACGCACCGAAGATGAGGTCGTACACGACATAGGGTATGATCACTTGAAGTTTCGCCTGCTGGATGGTATCGAGCGCGAGCAGCGTTTCAGGAAGGGATTGAGCGAAGATCGGCTCGAGCTGGGATTCGAGTTGGTCGAGCGATTTGTCGAGCTTGGCAAGTTTGGAACGGATTTTGGCGGTGTCAGTGGACATGGCACGTTCGCGAGATGGTGGACGGTAAAACAGGCTCTGGAGGTGAACGTGGCAAGTTATGGATCCACGTGACCGAGTCGGTTTGGTGGCGGTGTTAGTTCTCGTGTTGGCAGAACGCCACCATGGTGAGGCTCGCATTTCGTCGTTCTCTCTGCTGTCTGATGTGTTTCCGCTCAGTCGTCCGAGTTAAGATATACTGCAAATACGCAACTAGAACACTGTGGGTTCTGAGATATTCTAGGGTGACGTTAATACTGAGGTTTCATAAGTGCACGCTAGATACACTGGCACAGGTATGTATTAATCTCTCTCGAGTCACCTTTTCCTGACAACGTGTGCCATTCCTGAGGACATGCCGACTTGTCAAAGTAGTGAGTGGCGCATCGATAACAATGGACATATGGCTCATGTGCGCTCTGGCAGCGACTGGGTGACTCATCAACACCGCGATACGCTCTCGGCCATCGTTGGCCACCCTCCGTTGACCTCCTATCTCGCCATTGCGGACGGTGAAGCTATAGGAAGAATGAAGTTTGAGATGACCGAGGTATGGCGTGTGGTTGGCAGGGATCTCTATGGTCCGTGCTGACACCCTCGACCTAGCGGATGCTTCAGCCGTGCGGCCCGCCTCCACGCAAAGACGAGGATTGAGTTGTATCGCTGCTCAGGCAATCGCCAATTCGCGTCCACAACTGCCCGTACGCGGATTTTAAGCGGGATTCCTGATCGTCTTTCGCTCGTGGGATGTACTCGCAGACACTGCAACGTCTTGTACGACTACCTGCGTACGTCCACCTGTTTCACGATACGCCTTGTTGGCCTCGGGAATGAAGTCTTGTATCGCATCCATCATTTGACCGTATATATTCACACACCACTGGCCGACTCGTGCCGATCTTTCGGACATCGCAGAACCGAGTGTACCTGGGACGTCAGTTGTCCTAATGTGATGATCTTACGCAAGTCGATATCCCCGATGTCACTGAGTCCTCGCTGATGCCCTACTCTACTTACTCCACCGTGGTGATTGACGGGGGATGTAACGTAGATCACGAAAGAGTTGTCACGGTGAGATGAACAGATTGTCATTCAGTAAATCGTGGTTGATTGCCTGGGTCCGACGTTCGGCATGAGCAAAATTACGCACTTGAAACGGATCTGTGAGCTGAACTGGGGACTTGTGGTGGCGAAACTCGGGTAGACTAACCGCGGTTCTGACGTCTCACGATGACCAGCTTGGGATTACGCATACAAACTGCCCTTTTTAGCAAATTTGGTCGGACAACCTTCGTAGGGTATGTACCGCCTTGTGCCTTGGTCAATGCATCAACGTTAACAGGACAGGTACGCTCCACGCTAGCAGAAATGTAACTCGATTCGGAATATTTTGATGGGTCTGCGCAGGGGATGGCGGTGAAAAGGGGCTAACCTGAAAGGGCTACTTTCACGGTGCGGGCTTTGTCTGGGCCATTGTTCCGTTCGGACGGAGGGGCTTCCATTTGCGGGGATGGCGTTGTTTCGTGTGGGCGTGTGGCAGAGTGGTCACAAGGTGTGTCTTACACCGTGTTTCGTCTACTCGTTGGTTGGTTCTGAGACGATTTTCGAGAGGAATTTGGGCGGGAGGACCCCTGGGAACTCGTGAATGTTGGGATCAAATAATATGATGTGTGTCCACGCTCGGAGATAGACCGAAAGCTGACCGGTCTTTCCGACTCGGATGACTATTAGTATCAGGATGCAGTACAACGCGCTGCCCCCGTCCCTGCTGTTCCCGCTTCCACGCTTTCCCGCCCTCTCCCAACAGAGCTCCACCTCCACCTCGTGTCCACCCCCTTCCCTTTGTTCTCAACACACAAAGGGCTTTGGCTGGCCTCCACATCCATTGCTTTGACACCTCCCTCGGGCCATATAATCCGACATGCCACACCGCCTGTCACTATCATTTCCTCTTCTTTTCTCGACAGACGAGGACGGCGAATCTTCCTCAGGTAGCTCCCATTCCACTCCACGCACCTCTTGTTTTCTCTGTCCCGATCCCCTTGATTCGCGATACCCCGACGATCTCCGCCGTCGTCCCCATTCTCTTGCTAGTTTTGACTCCGGCTACTTTAGCACGATGGGCAAGGAATCCTCGATATCCAAGTCCTTTCTTCGAAAGCCATCCGGGCCAGACTTGCGTGTGCCCCTCTTCCCGATTGACAACTCGACCGACGCCACTCAGGTGTCTCCGAAGCGCGAGGGCGTGATCAAGGGTTTACTGAGGAAGAAGAAAAAGTCCTCCACTTTTCCGTCGCCACCGGATCTCGATCCCTTTGCGGTTGGCCTCTCACACACAGTAGACGATCCAGCTCCGAAGATACACCCACTTCCTACTAAACGATCGAAACCGCGCAATCCTTCCATAGAAGCCTTTGAGGAGCAGGATCGCTTCATCATACGACGAGGAATGAAGCACCATCCGTATTCACGTGATGACGCACCCTATATGCTCGCGTACGACAGGACCCTTCTAGACAAGTGAGCCATCCTCCCTAATTGGTCGTGTTCTCCCTCTGACCCTCACTTAGCGACAAATTCTCAGAAATTTTGCTGCGACGTCTCAATCACAATCAGTCCCCCTCGTTCCACAACTTTATCCGTGACCCGCCAAAGACTATTCTAGACCTTGGCTGTGGGCCCGGTGGATGGGCGGTGGAGGCTGCAGAATTCTGGCCATCTTCCCAGGTCATTGGTTTTGACCTAGTTGACCCCAGCCGTTTACGCGGTGGTGCTGAGTCACCCAGCAATGTACAATGGAGGCAAGGCAATTTGTGAGTCCTCTTGTTTACAGGTTGTCGTCAATTGCTGATGAGTCCACGTCAGTGTCAAATATAAACTGCCTTTCCCGAAAAACATGTTTGATCTTGTGAGATTGGCCAACTTGTCACTCTCTATTCCGTATGAGCGATGGACGCACGTCCTGTCAGAAGCCAGGAGAGTTCTGGCACAGGGCGGACGCCTCGAACTAATCGACGATCATCTCTACTTCCCATACACCAAGCGCCAACCACAGCCATCCGCAAATTCCCACGGCGTCGCACCTGCACGGCCGTCGTCGTCATCATTGCCGAATGATGACGACGACGGAACTCGAGAGGAGACAGATGCTGTTCGATCAGACGATGAGGATGGCGACGATGAGGATGAAGATGACGACGACGACGACGATTTCGTGAGCACCAAAAGTCGTTTTTCTTCCTTGGTAGACGAGGACGAATTGTTCCTACAACCTGTCTACGATCCGATTGCTGAATGGAACCAAAACGTAGACAACTCCAAGTCGTTGGAGAAGCTCTTCGAAGACATGCTGTCGCGCAAATTCTCCGTACATCCTAGGCCAAGCAAGTTCCTTGACAATGTCATCGACAAGATTTTCGGGCGATACAACCAATGTCGTCTTCACGAGTTCAACTTATACTTAGCGCCACCTCAGAGCCAAGATTCCGATGGTTCTTCTGTCGGAAGCTTGGAAGCACACGGCAGCGCTGGTCTGAAGAAAGCGGGGAAGGACCTCGCTAAATGGGTGTCGACGGTTGAGTGGGACCATCATCATCACAAGGAGAAGGACAAGAAACAACGCACGAAAGGTGATCGTTCTAGCGGAGAGAGCCAGTCTGGTCTTTCCTTGGTTCCTGACGTGGTTAGTGCAAAAGCTGCTGGCCGCCTCGGAATCAAGCCCACTCCTCAACCATCACAACCCCACACCGCCCAGTCTCCTGGTCTTATTCTTTGGCCTGCTACATTCATCCCCATTCCTCCCTTTGAGCTTGAGATGCATGCATGCAAACATTTACATTCACTCATCGGATCTAAAGCTGCGCTTGCGGAGTATTTGCAAGATATTGCTCGGGAACAACAGCTGCCGTTTGACGAGCAATTGGTGGATGACCTAGTGTGGGATTACGAGAGGTACGTGATCATGACACCCATCGACAAGACTACATGATTAAGGGTCTTGACATCTGACCAGTTTCCGTCGAAAACGGTTTAATTGGCCATCAGAATGCCCTGACTCCCAGGTTGAAGAAGGTCCCATTGGAGTCACGACGACACCTCGATCGATTACGTTTCGCAACTCACTCGAGCCACCCCATCAAGGGAGTCCTCGCACACCACCTGGGTGCATGGCTGCCCCTCCTGACCCTCTATTTCCGCGGGAGAAACTCGATTTCATACGTTGTATCAGAGTGTACAGTGCTACAAAGCTCGACGAAGAACTCCACGTTTCATGACCTGCCACTCCCATCTCTGTCTACATGTTCGCTTGTCTCTGCCACGCATTACTACGTTCTCCCCACACAGATTGTCCGTCCCACTAGACAGGATCTGACACTCCTTGCTATATCTGCTTATTTTTTACTGCGTTCATCATCGTTATTGAGGACACTATAACCATGTATCAATCTTGTTCGGCGGAACTCACTCTCCCTCCAATGTCCCAACGCTTTCTAGATTCTCTACCTGTCCATGTTTTCTGCATCATCTGCATGATATTGGTTGCGTACAATAATCTGGTTCGGGGACACGCATACTCATTTGTATTTTTACGTTCGTTTGCATAGTCCAATAAACATGTTACACATCTAAAACCTATCGTCTGCGACGACGATCGTTTCAATGTCGCATCGCACAGATATGCGAGGGGAAGCTACAAGTATGTCGTCTCCCCTAAAATAAAGGGAGCTGCATCTGCCCGAGAGGACGACGGGGTCATCTGACCGAGCATACCGCTCCCGAAAGTCGAGGATGAGTCTCGTACCGACCAACACTTCAAGGAGCATGACAAACGGGACGCATATATTCGCGTAATGAACCTTAAAAAATACGAGAGTGAACAAACGGACAGACAAGGATGAAAGAGACGACGTACGGTGACGCTCTGCCACAGGCCCATAACGACCGCGCAGGCAACAAGATTTCTACAATGATGGGTCGAAGTGAGTCAGTTTCTGCCACGGTCTGTACAACGCACATCGGAAGCACTCACACGAAGAAGTAGCAGAGACTGTCGCGGGCTAAAATACACATGAACAAGTTTTCCCCAAGAACCTTGTCCTTCTTGGCTTCTCTATTGCGCTTCATGCCACCGACGAACACGCGCGCGGCCAAGATAAAGAGAAGGGATTCAAAACAGAGAAAGGGGATAAAAATGTACACAAAATTGGTACTGATACCGGAGAACAGGCAAAGGTGCTTCCCGGGGACATCGTTATTGGTCACTGGAGGAGTTTGGGTGAGCGCGAAAGTGAATTTGAAAAGGGGACCACGACAAACCTCGGAGAGGACTGCTAGGTCCAATCGTCCGCCAGATTATGAACCCTATCGCGACGATCTCACATAAGAACGCCAAGAGCAGTAAAGTCAGGATTCTTCTG
>JBBPTR010000191.1:8662-22008 GCA_038094255.1 Porphyrellus aff. niger
GTACGCCCGACATCAACGACCAGCATTTCAGAAGATAACAAAAGATCCGGAGTATATATCGGTGACAGGAGGTTCTCTCAAAGATTTCCAGCTGACGGGTCTCAATTGGCTCGCGTATCTATGGAGCAAAGGCGAGAATGGTATTTTGGCCGATGAAATGGGCCTCGGGAAGGTGCAGTGCATCTTTCTTTCCAACTAAATGTACTGATAATTGTTCTCAGACTGTCCAGACTGTCTCATTTATCTCCTATCTTTTCCACGAGATGCACCAATATGGGCCGTTTCTTGTTATCGTTCCATTATCGACTATTACCGCATGGCAATCCCAATTTGCCACTTGGGCACCAGACCTAAACGTCATCACCTACATCGGAACTGCTGCTGCACGTGAGGTCATTCGCACTTACGAGTTCGGCTCGTCGAACAAGCGGCTGAAGATGAATGTTCTTCTTACGACCTACGAACTGACCCTCCGCGACGCGAAAGAGTTGGCAGACATTAAATGGCAGGTGCTGGCGGTGGATGAGGTTCGTGATCTAAGTTGTATCATTTATTGGATATCGACAATCAATCTTAAATAGGCACATCGGCTAAAGAACTCCGAGAGTCAGTTGTATGAAGCACTTCGATCGTTTTCTGCTGCATCAAAACTTCTCATTACGGGCACCCCATTACAGAATAATGTAAAGGGTAAGGGTTCCCACTTGGGGTTCTCCGGTCACGTTATTTAGCTCCCTTTGATCGCAGAGTTGCTGTCGTTGATGCACTTCTTAATGCCGGAGAAGTGTACGTGTAGCTTTCACATGACCTCGACGCGACATGCTGACTTGACCCACAGTCGCCCTTACCAACGAATTTGACCTCAATGATGCTGATCACGAAGCCAAAATTAAAGAGCTGCACGCTCAATTAGAGTCATTGATGTTGCGACGCCTGAAGCGCGACGTGCTCACCTCCCTACCCACAAAGAGTGAGCGCATCCTACGAGTGGAGATGAGTGCTCTCCAGACCCACTTCTACAAAAACATTCTCACCAAGGTCGGTCCACGTTCGTTCTCACGCACTCATTTGAGTGACTTGGACGGGACAGAATTTCCAAGGTTTGGTCAAGAGTGCCAACGGAAACAATAACATAAGCTTGCTCAACATCGCGATGGAGCTCAAAAAGGCCGCAAATCATCCTTACCTCTTTGATGGTGCTGAGAATCGCACCGACAACCCCGAAGAGACGCTCAAAGGCCTTGTCATGAACAGTGGCAAAATGGTACTGCTAGACAAGTTGCTTGCGCGACTGCGACAAGATGGCCACCGTGTCCTCATATTTAGTCAAATGGTCCGTATGCTTGACATTTTGAGTGACTACATGAGCTTCCGTGGGTATCAGCACCAACGTCTCGATGGCATGGTCGCGTCGGACGCGCGAAAGAGGTCGATCGCACATTTTAATGCTCCGGGATCGCCAGACTTTGCTTTCCTACTCTCCACTCGGGCTGGTGGTCTTGGCATTAACCTAGAAACTGCTGACACCGTCATTATATTTGATGTAAGCAACTCAGATCACCGCTGGCATTTGCTGACGTACTTGCAGAGTGATTGGAACCCGCAGAATGATCTACAAGCCATGGCACGTGCCCACAGGATAGGGCAAAAGTCGCACGTCAGTGTGTACCGCTTTGTGAGCAAGGATACGATGGAAGAGGATGTCTTGGAACGAGCGAAGAAAAAAATGGTGTTGGAGTATGCCAGTAGGTCTCAAGTTCTTCATTCCTACCTTCGTAGTGAATGATGTTCCGTTAGTCATTAATCAGATGGACACCTCTCAGGCCCATCTCAGCTCTAAAGGGGAGAGAATCAAAGACACTGTTAAGCCGGACAATTTGAGCAAGGATGAGCTGACTGCTGTCCTCAAGTATGGCGCGCAGAAGATGTAAGTAGCAGAAATGTAGTGTCCCAACGATCCATACTTAGCGTCACAGGTTCGACAAGGATGACTCGCAACAGAACCAGAAACTGGATGAGATGGACCTGGACGATATCCTCAACAGGGCGGAAGACCACGAGACTATGGCCGCTGGCGGCGACGGTGGAGCTTCACTCGGTGGTGAAGGCTTTCTTGCACAGTTCGCTGCTGTGAGCGACGTCAAAAATGACATGAGCTGGGAGGACATTATACCCTTGGATGAACGGCAGAAGTACGAGCGAGAAGAAGAGGAAAGAAAGGCGGAAGAGTTGGTTTCCCAGGAGCTGCGCGACCGCAAACGTTCACATGCTCCTGTCTCATATGAGGGCATGGACGTTGATCAGCCCGCTTCTTCTCAGGCCCCAAAGAAACCAAAAGCCCCTGGACCTCAACGGAAGACCGCGAGCCAGAAAGCAATGGAGTTAAAGGAGCGTGACGTCCGCGTGCTCATCCGCAGCCTTCAACGATGGGGGGATATTCGTCAGCGTTATGACATCATCGTGCGTTCCCGGTTTTCCGTCTGATCTGAGTATTGAGGATTTCGAAGGTCAGCGAAGCCAAGCTCATTGACAAGCACAGAGCTATGATCATCGACGTTGCGGACGAGATTATCGACCTTTGTAGCCAAGCTGTCGAAGATAACAATCAACAAAAGCGGACCCGCGTGGCTGCTGGTGAGGCATTAACGAATGCCCAGAAAAGCAAAGCAGTTCTCGTTACATACCGTAACGTTGGCAACATCAACGCCGAAACTGTCCTTTCACGATATCGTGACCTCCGTATCTTGAACAACATTCTTGCCGATCTAACACCGGACGAGCTGTACAATTGGTCCATTCCCATCGACAACATCAGACCAACTCTCAACTGGTCCGGTCGATGGGGTCCCCAGGAGGACTCGATGTTGCTCGTCGGCGCCTTCGTTTATGGCTTTGGAAATTGGGAGGCCATGGCCAAGGATTCGCGGCTTGGCCTGGAAGGGAAATTTTTCCTCGAAGAAGGCAAGAAAGGTGAAGATTCCTCCACACGACCGATTCCTAATGCGATTCACCTCGTCCGACGGGGTGACTTCCTTCTGGGCATACTGCGTGAACACGACGAGAAGTTGCGTTCGTACGAGAGTTCCTTGCGGAACAAAGGACAGCTAAAAGTGTCGGCCACTCCTCCCCCTACAGTCGTGGCATCGTCGTCCACAAGCAGTCGGAAGAGACGTGCTGAAAGCGAGGCTGTCGCATCTGTTGAAGATACGTCTACCAAGAAACGTAAACGACGGCCCACCCCTACATTTACCGACTCCGAATCATCTGACGAATGGTACGCATCGGGTACCAGATACTGTTTTTCGAATTCTGACAGTCAGTGCTCAGTCCATCCATGGACGAAGCCGCGACAAAGGAAGAGTTGCGGCCAGTGAAGAAACAATTGGTGAGTCTCGCCATTGTTGATTGACCACGGATGTCAACCCCTGTTCAGAAACAACTTAAACTTTCGGGAGAGGATATGCCTCGAGATGACAAAGTTGCTATCTTGAAGGACTCCCTCGCTGCCATCGGTCGGCGAATCGAACTCGTGCTGCAAGCCAAGCAAACTGCAGGAGAAGACCGAGAAAGGTGGCGTCGACACCTTTGGACGTACGTGGCTGCAGTCAGGGCGGTGCGATGTACCTAAGTTTCCTGCAGGTTTGTCACGCTATTCTGGCCCAAAAAAGTCAAGGCTTCGAAGTTGGAGGAGATTCATGCGAAGATGGTGATGAAGGAGGCTGCCCCTCGGCCATCATCTGATGCAGCCAACTCCAGTAAGAAGCCCCGACCCACTACAGGTGGAAAGACCAATGGGTCATTATCCGCTTCCAGCACGGCCATGAAAACGAACGGCAAGTCATATCGATGATCTTTGTTGGGATCATATCCCCTCTCCTTTGGCTTTCTTTCGATGCTCTTCTCCATCTGTCTTAATATTTGTCGGCTTATCCGAGTAATGCAAACTGAAGCTGCCATAATTGCGACTCTTGCATCTCCCTGTAACCTTACGCCGTACTCAATTTCCATTTCGAACAATCTCTCTTGTAAACTGGATATATCACCGAGAGAACGTATGACTGTTGTTACAAGATCAAGCTATTCATTCGCGATGGAGTCGACAAACACGAAACCCATCTTCTCAAGAGCATCTATGTAAAGGATTGATCTCCAAAGAAGTCCCAATATGCGAACCCCCTGCTCTTGATCACCGCGCTGACGTGCGCATGGCTGATTTCAGGTTGCCTGAAGAGCTACGTCTTCGATGTCGAATCGCTTCGACATTGACCGTTGTACCACGTTCGACCATAAACTGCCGAGAGCTATTGGCGGTAGAGTCTCTCGCGTGGTTGGTGTATCTCTCTGCTTGACGTCGTTCGGCTCTCTGAAGTATTGGAAGAGGTGGATCGCTCTCAGCTTGCTGCTGAGAGGCCTTTATGGCTGTAACTGTACTTCCAGTGAGCAGCTGACGAAATACTAGCACCGTGCTCGGAGACTGACCCTCTAGCAGACGTGCGTCTGCCTCCTTCGTGAAGCTCTGTGTCAACGCGGTGTACCTCTTCACCTGCCAACTCATCTGCGCTGCGCGTGCCATATTGCCCTGAGAGACTGCCCATTTTTTCTCCTCCTTGAACCGCCTCCGTTCACTGTCCGCCAGCGACGCACGCGCACGGAGTGTGGCGACCTCCCGCTCAAGAGGATCCATGACCCGATGCGGGTCAACCAAATCTTCCGTTGAAGAAGTGATCGACGGAGGCACGGACGACTCCGTGCGCCATTTACGTGCTGGGTCTTGTTTATGGGGGCGTATGGGTTTGGTGGGATGGACGCTCGAGTACTCGGTCGCAGACGAGAACTTGACGAGGCGCTTGCGCCGCTTGATCTCGACGAAGGATTCGTGGCCGTCGCAGCTGTCCTCGTCCGTCCAACTGCTGAAAGTGTAGAGGTAGCCGTCTTCGATCAGCTGGGAGAGGACGTCGGTGACGAGCACGCCGAGCGCAACGCCCAAGAGTGTCGTCGCGCATTTGCTCACGTCTTGGAGCATCATGAACTCGACGACGAGACGGGCTGCGATCGCAAAGGCGACTACGAATGCGAAGTCGCGGAATTCCATGAGGGTGTAGTACAGTGCGACGCCTTGGACGACGCCGAGGAGGATGATATCCCCGATGGTATCGGGCGCTTTGAGGTCGTCTGAAGCATTGCCAAAGAATTTGTCGAGGGCGATGCGAGTACCCAGGCCGAATAGCAGGGCAGCCGACGTAGAGAACATGGACTACCGAGACTAGGGTAGAAAGCCAACATTCATTATGCCAAGATGTTTCGATGTCCGCTTATTTTGGTTACACACAATGGCGACCAAATAACAGTTGGTCTCACGACGCTCGGCAGCGAACGGATGCGAACGGTACACCATATTATACAGTAAACTACAATGAAGCGATGTCAATATGCATCCCCCGTGTCCACATAGTTGGCCATTGGGTCGTCTGCGTTTCGACGAGTCATTCGGTAGGCCTCTGAACGGGGGTATGATGGTTGGAACAGGTCGAGCAGAAAAACCACGGATGAGACTTACCAAGCTCCTCTTCGGTGACGTCGTGGCTGCTAACTTCCAATCCCTTCTTTTTCTTCCCGAATCGATCTCCATCGTCACCCCCTCGAGCCTTCCGTTTCCTCTCCTCGCTCAGGGCTTCAGCCAGGCGGTCTTTGTCGAGAGAGATCTCGCCTTCTCCTACACGTTTTT
Organism: Porphyrellus aff. niger; assembly: GCA_038094255.1. Lineage (NCBI taxonomy): Eukaryota > Fungi > Basidiomycota > Agaricomycetes > Boletales > Boletaceae > Porphyrellus > Porphyrellus aff. niger. The sequence goes on from JBBPTR010000191.1 coordinate 14,388, forward strand.
TCGAATAATTCTGTTCTATATGCCCTCTCGAGTCCGAAACAGTATCCTGCGCAGTGGGTTCGGACGTGGAACTTGAAGACGAAGCGAGAAGGGCTTGGGCCGTCGATGCGTACGAAGCTTCTTTGCCTGCCTCGCCGGCGCAATACGACATATATACATTCGAATGGCAACATGCATAACCCCATGTGCCACCCGTGACATCGTACCAAGAACCCCACACCGAAGTATGGTTGTTGATGTATACTGAAAGCGAAGTTGGTATTGGCCCTCGAACCGAGGCAGCATAACTCACCGTCTTCGGGATATTTTGATCGTGATTTTGCACGCTCCTTTCCTTTAATGACTTGACCTGTTCGAGAGTACTCGACGTAATTCTCTGTTTGACCGTCCATAATCTCCTTGGGTGCCGTCTCCAGGTATTGCTCTCCACCATACTTCGCAAGGATGGATTCTTTGGTCACTTCCTTTAGGTTTTCCTTCTTGGTTTTGTATTCCTCGTGTAGGAATTGACCTTGAGTTGGACCTGCGTTCAGGTGGATATCATTACCGCGCTGCGCAGCTTGCCATGCAAAGAGCTGGAGTTGTTGCACTTCCGGTGCTTCACCACTGAACCGGAAGAAGTTCTCTCCGGCAAATTTAGCCTAGATCGGGCGAGTCAAAAACAACCGTTAGTGGAGGGGGAAGCGACATACATCTTCTGGGGCAACGTTCTTTGATGGAGCATCACGCATGGAACGGGTCTTCGGATCGTAGTAAGCGCTGTCAGGATCCAAGTTCATGAGGTACTTGGCGGTGTCCTCTCGTATACGCAAATTTCGAACGGTGATTCGAGTCTTTGTATCGAGTTTCTGACCGACTGCGTCAGCTGCGTCTGCGTATTTGTCGTCGTCTGCGTCCTCCTCGTCGCTAGAGCCAAAGTCGGGGTCTGCAGTTTTCTTTTCCTTTCCGGCCTTTGCCACCTTCCGAACAGCAGCCAGATCGGTTGTGGTCTGATTGTCAATCTCCTCTTCGCGTAGCTTCTTTCGAGCTGCCTCGAGGGCCTCATACTCGTCGTAAATCCTTTTATGCTCTGAGGGATCGTAACCATTCCACCGGTCTCGCTTCGCGGCATAGCCGGTCGCGACTTCTTCTACAATTTCGTCTGGTTGAATGTCATTGTTGGTGAACTTGGCACCCTTTTTCCGAGGACGCTCCAGACAGTCCTGTTTCTTGTGTGTCATGGCCCCACAGTTCTCGCATGCACCTTTGCGATACTTTTTGGCTGCCGGACCAACACGTGTGCCACGGTCATACCAGTTGTCGAGTTTGTCGGAAGTGCGATCGTCTGTAGGTCGCCGCTGATGGCTTAGCGACGGTGCACCGGTGTCGAGATACCATGGCGCTTGAGAAATATATTCTGAAGTGGTAGGAAACAGTGTGAGCACGGCCGGAAAGATGTAGCATAACGGGTGGAACACGTACGAGGAATGTGTGGGTTGATGGGCTTTCCTTCCTCGTCAAGTGCAGCAGGTGCAGTACCCGCCTTGCGAGCGGCGTCGAGGTCTTTCTGACGGCGAAATTCCTCACGAGAAAGCTTTCCGACAGCTGAAACATTTTATTGTGAGTATCTTGCATCCTGAATGTCAGTAGGCTGAACGCACCAGAGGAAGCCATGGTGTAAAGCGTGAATGAGGAGGACTAATTGGACTGTCATTTCGGGAAGCGTATGTGGTCTCGTCGCACGTGACTTAGTAATTGGACGTTCGTTCGGCTTTCAGGTTGCTCTTAGTATGGACACTCCAACCAACACCGACGCGGATTCTGCAGACGAGCAGAACGATGTCCTCAAAACGTTGACGGAACGGGAAATGTCCACGTCCGAGCTCGTTCGACGCGTTCTTTCCCAGGTTCAGATAGAATTTGCGGCATGGAACGCCACCCACTGTCACCAATCTCTTATTTCGTTTACCGCTCCATCCACCTGGCAGTCGTGTTTGCATCCAGATTTTCGCTCGCCAAGTTTGGCCTCCATGGCAACTATCCCCAGTTCATTACTTGATGCCCGACCTGAGGCAACACTGGAGGCTAACTCACCTTCGCCGCTGGTCCATCAGGAGGTGTATTCACGCGACGGGGTGGTCATCGAACGTTCGTCGATGAAAGTACAGATCATTCACGTATCTTCATCCTTCGAACCCCATCCGCCATACGAATCCTGTTCCCCTTTAGGTCGCAGTGTATTCAAGGGTGACGATAGCGACAATATGGGTTTCATCCCATACGCAGATGATCACACATTTGATCAGACTAACCACACATGTCATTATGGGTCGCTCTCGTGGCAGAATTCCTTTGACCCTGACCGTGAGCGTCATAACGCGTCACATTCTTGTTCAACATGATGACTGACATATAGCCGCTCTGCAGTGGAAGTGATAGTGCTTGAAGCGCTGTATAGACTGCATGTTCAATATGCTCTCACGTTTGGTGAAATCGAAGATTGCAATGTATTGCCGCTCAGATTACGCTCACAACCCGGTGTGACCGGTTTACTCTCGACGGTTCGAAGGCGGTGAGTACATCGAACCCCTTCCGGATGTTGACTGAGTGCGTGTAAGTGACCGCTTGAATTGGGACGGTAATACGATCCCGACGTCTTGTGCCCTTTCTTTCCCAACGTGGCCAGACGGATTTGACTTTCGCAATCGCCTTACAACGTTGAATTCACTCTTCTGTCCGAATCTAAGCTGTTTAGAGCCGCTCTGTAGTGTTCACGGTGTGTGACATTACCTACCGGTTTATGCACGCATTTCACCCATAATAGGTCACGCACAGTCGAGCCTAACCCGATGCCCTTGGGTTCGCGGCCCCCGATGCCTCATGTTCGTAGTGGGGTAACAAGCCCTTGTCGAAATCAATGCTTTATGAACGACAAGATAAAAGAGGTTCATTCGTCGTTTCGTTGTTTCGTCTACTTATATACTGTCTTTTATGCACTAGGCCAGTCCTTCTTGGAATGAAGTTGACCTCGATATGTTTAAAGTCATCTCTGAAGTGTCCCCTAACACGACACCTTGTGATCTTGCCGAGCTATGTCTTAAACCTTGCAATGAGGTAGCTCCATCGATTGAAGGGCTAAGCAGATTTTGAATGGAGAGTAGGTTTTGTATTACAGAAACTTGCTGTATTCGTGCAAGTCGGAGGAAGCCCCACTTGCGGTCCCCAGAAACCAACGGCGTATGCTCAGATTTAATGGTATGTACCCATCTCGCTGGTGCCACATTAGTCCTTTTAGATCTTGTTTTTCGGTATTAGACAAGGATCCAACGAAGTTTACACCGTATGTCCTGGCCTTTTTTCCGTCCACCTTACTCAGATCTTCGCCATAGCAACGACCCTTGCCATCATACTGGCCCCTGCAGTAGTTCCTCCGACTGTCCATGTTCCAAAAATCAATCGCACTGTCAGCGTAACTGCCGTTGCTCTCCAGGATGTAAGACGTCACCTTCATCGCCTTCAGCACAAACCCGTACTTAGTGTACAGGTCCTCGTAGATGGCAAGGCTGTCGTTGCTCAAAGGTTCAGTCAAGGTGGAGCTGCGTGACAGATAAATGTCCTTGCATTGAAGCGTCCCGCGAATGTGATCCAGAATTGTGCATAAGCTGCAGATGCATGTGAGTCTCTTCAGATATGTAGTCTCGTCTTATTAAGCTGTTCGTTCCTTTTCAGGGGTAAGCCTACGCCTTCTATAGTTCGGCGTTATGTTTTTCTGGGATTCTAGTCAATGACACACCGTGTCGCAATTCTCAAATTCAACGTGGAGTTCGCAAGGTTCGTGATCGCTTCACACTTCAACGAGCCCGTACCTACGTGCAGCAGAAATTAGAGGTTAAAAAGAGTAGTTGGGGACTGGGGACCTTCTTGGCCGAAGCAGTAAGGGCAGGTGACCTGATAACAGGTATGCATTCCCACCATCCAGTGTTTGTGTGAGTCATGTTGTCTATTGTGATAGAATACGTCGGAGAGATGATCTACGAACCTACAGTGGAGAGCCGAGCGTATGTCTCATTTGTCGTGACGACTCCGAATTATTTTTCTCCGCACAGAGATCTTGCTACTCACCGCAACCGGTGCTATGTCTTCGGCTTAAACAACACGTTTTCATTGGATGCAACATATGCGAGCAACATTGCCAGGTTCATCGACCACTCTGACGCAGGCACACGCGTAAACAGTCATGCTCAGGGTACCGTTTTGCCTAGCTTTCTTCGAGTCGACTGATTTAATACCCCCAGTTCGGCTAGTCAATGGGGAACATCGGATAGGCATATTCGCCGGTGGGTCGTTCACAATCTCTTGCAATTCCCGACTAGATTCGCCACAGTCCGAGACATGGAGGCGGGCTCGCAGGTGCTGATAAATTATGGGTCATTGTTCTTCGACGTGTGAAATGGTAGATGCCTCAATTCGTACCCAGCCATTCTACATCTGCATAGATCCGTCTGGACTGCCGTCGCCAATGCAGAGATACCACACTAAGATGGTTTTATTCACATGAGCCCAGCACTTGTTATTACACCGCGCTAACGTCCCGCGGCGCCAAGACCCAAGTCACCCACGGTAGGCAGTGTTTGAACAACCATTGATAGGTACCGCTTGCCACCCGCCCTAGGTTATGACTTTCTACAGGTTTGCCACTGATGAATGGGTCCACATGACATAGGCATAACTCCATTGAACAATTACCGTTACAGGCACTCATCGGCCGAAGAGCAGCCAGTTACAAACGTAAGCTCCCAAGTTGTACTAGAGGACGCCATCCAGCGCACGGTTACGGCTGCCAAGTGATTGCGGTCTCACGATCCCTCCATCAGTCTGGTGGACTTCTACGATACCTTACAATAGTTCCCTCATGGCTGAATCTCAACATTCCACTCTTCATCCTGAGCAAACTGAAACTTAAGCTCTTTTGACTGTAACTCTCATGTGTAAAGCGCCAGTTGATTTTTTGACACAACCGTGCGACTCACTGGCAAGTTGTAACCGTCGCCAGTTCTCTGACAGAAAGGGCCTTGTATGGGTGCCTTCTATCCTGAACCGCCGCCATGTTCCTGAGATGTATTCACTTTCGTGCAATGATTGGTAAACGTCGTTATCTCAAGTCCGCTTATGGTCTGGTTGATTACGGCCAGCTATTTGTCCAGCGTCCATTGGAAGGGTATATGTGCTTGGACATTACTCGAAGGTATTCTCACGTTCCCTTCCGTTTTACTTCGTCGCCAAAGTGCAAGACTGACAAGGCTTGAGTCCCTGATAGAACGCAACAAGTGAATGGGGGCCGCAGTTTCATCATGCAGTAGAGCTTCAATCGATCTCTCGACTGTGGTGAAGTTCCCATATTTCTTGGTTTTGGTCTCGTACGATTTCCCTCATATACTCCGCTCTGGGTTGGGCGTGGACTTCTCTTGTAATGTTTCTCGGGGATGGTCTCCTTCCGCCAACCGATGAGTTCGTCGTTCTCGTTTCTTTTTTCTGGTAATATGTGGACCGGTACATGGATTGCTCAACGTGCGTTGCATTCTTCGTCATTCAGAGCATCGTGATTGGGGAGGTTCAAACCCGTCGGGTTGCTCCAACCGGGATTCTAGGCGAACATTCTCTTCGTTCGCCACTCAGTTCTGTTCGAACATTCTGCAACCTATAATCCCCACCTAATTCGGATGGTTCTGACCTGCCGCATTGCTTTCTTGCGATTAGATCGTCAAATCACCCATCTCACATCAGCGCGGCGGGAAAAAAAATATGCACGAGTTTCTTTCCTTGTTTGCAAGTTGGACCCTTTGGCAATCGTGGTCGGGCAATAGGACGAATCGGGGGTCAATCTGCCGTCGCACTTGTGCCGCAAACACCACGTTTCTGAACCAATGATGCGGATTTGCCCGTACGAAATCTGGCATGCAATCAATGGCCTCGTTGCATTTTGTTGATGGATGGCGGGTGTCTTCGAAATGGAAACTGGGTGTTGGGAACATGGCACCTTTACGGCGCTTTGCCTCAAATCGACTCAATAGCCCGCCCGAAAGCCTTAAAGTCGACCGTCTTCTACGCCCCATCCGCTCTCCCTTTTCAATTTTGTCTTCTCCCGCGAACACGACAGTCCACACTTCTCTCCCCAACCCTTTTCAACAGCCAGCCCATTCGCGACATAACCTCAGGCTTTTGCTTGTTTTTTGACTGTTCAGCTATAATTACCTTCACTCGATTTGACTGGACCAATCATGTACAATCAGAACAGCCCCGTGCACAGCGACAAGAACCTGCTGTGCGCCCATTTGACGGGGAGGGCCCTAAGGGTCAAATGGTGCGCCCCAGTACTTATAAAGGTTCTTTGTTACTCAATTTCCACAGCAGTCCGATGAGCTGTCGTCCTTGTCCCCAATCTCTTGAACTGAGCAACTTTGGGGAACACGTCGCCTTCCCCACCACCCCGTTCGTCCCCTTGGATGTGATTTTGGCGTTATCACTGACGTGGTTCCTTCAGGAGCTTTATGATGCCAATGCTGGCTCCTGACAGGAATCTTCGAATGTCGCATTCCACGGATCAGGTGGTTTGTGTAAGTTTTTCCGTTACTCGACACCGCAAATGCTCATCGGCCGACATCACAGGGATACTACACTGGCCAAACTCCCATGTACGCGCCAGGTATACCTCGATTCCCGGGCTATTTCCCCGTCAGCGACGGCGGCTCTGCTGTTGACGAACACGACGCGTTGATGTCGACTACCTACCAACAACCTCTTGAATCACTTCTAGATTTCGGAGGTGTATACTCCGAACCCGTTGCCGCGCACCAGCCGCCAATTCCCCCCGTCACACCAGAACAGCCCACTTCGTCGGGTCCAGCTTTCTTTTACCACCCTTGTCGGTGGCTGGGCGGTCCACAGTGCGATGGTCAGGCTCCGGGCAGAAACCGCGAGATGGCGGAACACCTGCGATCATCCCATCGTTTTGTCGGGCACGAGCGGGATCAAGTTCAATGCCAGTGGGAGGGCTGCGGTCAGCTTATGCAGCGCATGAACGTCCCGCGCCATATCGTGTCCAGGCACCTACTCGCAGCAGCAGCTTGTCGCTTCTGCGGAAGGCGGTTTAGCCGCCCGGATGTGGTCGCTCGCCACGAGAGGACGTGTGGAGTTTCCCCCCTCTCGAGCGGTCCTATCTCCAGGGTCTAGAAGATGGCCAACGTGCTGTGCACCTTATGATCGTTCCATCCAAACGATCTGACCATTCAGTCGTGCTGCGCACACCCTGAAATTGATTCGGCATCACCGGTTCCGCGGATTCTGGTCCATAATATGCACACTATTGACTCGGGCATTTCATTTATGTTATCGTCCTCATATGCATTGCTGAGATCATCCTATTTAAATATTGTATTCGACGCCTATTTTGACGTCGCCGTTGCTCGAAACTATCTGGCTACGCTGGGGATCTGTATGCCGCTTATTTAGTTACGCTATGAGTTCTGATCGTTCCCGCCTGCTAATGTACATTACTGTCTCTGACGATACGTTGATATATGATAAGTCGTCCACGCCAAGAGATGGGCTGATGCACGCTGTTGTCACCGGTTCGTGTAGAGGC
>JBBPTR010000196.1:0-21740 GCA_038094255.1 Porphyrellus aff. niger
TGATGTTATATTAAAAATGATATGTACTTTCTGTTGTTGTTATTTCATATAGACTCATAGTGTTATGCTAAAGCAACAGCTCCTGGCAAACACTCTAATTCTCACTGGTAGAGGTCTTTACCTGTATAAAACTCTAGCCTCTTGATGTTATGCTAAATGTGGAGTCCAGCAACAACTCTCAGAAACTAACAACTCCTAGTCTGGCAATCACCCAGTGAAGGGACTCTAGCCACTTGCTGGTCAGTGGTAGAAAAGGGTTCTGTATATTGTTACAATTCTACCCCCCCTACTGGTTGATAAACAGACATGGACACCCTTTTACCTTGGACACGTTAACAAGAGGATGAAGAATGACAATTGTGAAGGGATGGATAAGCCATAGGGTTACTATCCCACAGGATACTCTGGAGTCATAGACCTGGTCAAGCCACATTCCTGTTATGCTAACGTGATGGCTAACAACAACCTCAAGAAACTAACCTCCTTAAATCCACACGGGTAGTACTCACGAGGAGACACAGTGACCATGAGTCAAGGGAAACGGGTGACGGATCATATATGTTATGCTAACACAGTGGCTAACAGCAACCTCAAGAAACTAACCTCCTTGAATCCGCACAGGTGGCACTCACAAGGAGGCACAGCGACTGTGAGTCAAGGGAAATGGGTGATGGATCGAATGTAGCTCCACTTGAGAGAAGGTCCCAAGTATCCGGGTCAGGGATCAAGGGGAAGAGAAGGTTTGAGGAGTAAGTCTTGCCTAAAGCACAGAGCTTTCCCAAGGCGGTCGTTTGGTCACCACGTAAGATTGTGTAGAACTAACTTAAGGTTACAGGGTACGAAATGGGCACTATAAATAGTATGTAGAGTTGGAGTACGAAGCGTGTGAGAGAACACTTTAGGAGAGGTAAACGTCCATAAAAGGAATAGATATGATTGAGCTGACTGAGTGAAGAGAATATAAATAGAAGTAGCATGGATAAATAAGGAATTGGAAATGGAATGAAACTCAGCAGATGAAATGGTGGCGTATCAGTGGCGTTCCCAATGCATCCATGCCAAGGTACAACTCCCAGGCCCTCTAGATATGGGTAATATCTCTCAGGCCCTCCTAATGTATGCGACATCTTGCCAAAGTGAGATTGATCCATAGATCTGGATCGGGAAGTAGGGAATCCGGACAGTTGGTGGAGATGTTGTACCCCATGGGACAATAGTCCAGGAGTCCGCTGTCCTCCTTGTGAAGTCTGGCTGCTTCTGCCTCCAGTAAGTCAGTGATGTCGTTGTTCCTCCATTGCTCTACATAGAGCAAGTATGTGTTGTCCTGTATGTCCGGTTCCGGTTGCCAATAGTTGAAGTGTGTCCTGTTAGAGTCCTGGGGGCGAATTGTAACAATTCCTATTCAGGAACCTTCCCATTTAGGACATGGGAACTGTACCTTGGTGGATGCTACCATCAAATGCCACCATCACTGTGGATGCCACTGATGCACCACCATCAGATGCCACCATCACTGTGGACACCACTGATGCCCCATGTTACAATTTTCCTCCCTCATCATTACATCCTCTTCTTCTCAATCCCTTGTGATGTAGAAGTCCTGCCCAGACTCTACCTTTATGATCAACCTTGCTTTTTCTTCCTTCTCCTTTGCCCAGTGCTCACTATTGTTCCCATTGATTCCCCTTAGTGATGTTCAACTTCTGCTCTTTGCTCTAGTTGTCACAAGGTATGGTTCCTGACCTTGTGGTTATTACGATTGATTTATTTCCCGGTTCCTTGTATTATCACTAGTCACTGGTTCAACTCTCACTCAGGACACTATTTTTGTTTCTTCTGCGATGACTCATTCCCCATTCCATAGTATTCCATACCATTTCACTTGCTTTGTCATTGCTTCCTTCCATCCGATTCCATCACCTTCCTTCACTTACTGCAGTCATCACCTTTAGTCATGCTTTGTCATTTGCTCAGTCATGCTTGGTCATGATCTGTCATTCTGCTTTGTCATGGAATATTCCTTCAGATTCCATGGCCTTCCATAGCTAAGGTATATAAGCCTTGCCTCTTGCCTGTATATACCTTAGACTTGTTTTTCTTGCAATCACATCATTGCTCTCTTTGAAATGCTAGCTGTGGTTAGCATCCCCTCTGTGAGTCTCTGTCCTACTCTTGAGTGGATGCTCCTTGATCACCTCTGCTAGGCAGCCCTAGCAAGTTAACAAACCCTTGTTCGCAAGACTACTTCTGGCCCTACCTGGGACAGTCATAACAAAAGAACAAGTCTCCTTAAAATGCGGCTACCATTGAGTAGACCACTTATCTTCCATCATGTCTGCTGACGACCTCAGTCAGACTATCACTAGAGCACTCCTCTGTGCGACCAGACTCAACGTTTGGGATCCTTCGAATCCACCTTCTCCTATAGAAGTGGACCCCTCAAAAACCCTTGAAGCCCTCCCTAGCCAGGAGGCCCCTTGGCACAAATCACACAACTCAGATTCTTCCTTGTCACGCCGCAGAACTCCCACAGCATCTCCAGTTCTTACTGAACTCAATCTCCAACTTCTTTCACCTGCCGAAGAAGCTGTGTCCCAAGACCTCTTGCATACCCTCTCTGCCATTGTCTCCATTCCCTGAGTTCCCACTCCACCTTCTCCCACTCCTGTTGCCCAAACTGGTCGTCTCTTTCCTCCCATCCCTCCCATCCATACTAACATCCTGATTTCTCAACCTCCCACTCAACCTTTCGCTCTTCTATCCCCATGATGACCAATGGCCTCCTTGTCTAAGGAACTCCGACTCAACACCCCTGCCGCCTTTGACAGAAGTCCAGAGAAGGCTGAATAATGGCTTCTCTCTGTCCAACTCTACCTTATGGTCAATATGACCACCTATGACAATGACAACAAGAAGGTAGGGTTCACCCTATCCTACATGCAAGAAAAGGGAGCCACCGCCTGGGTGCAATCCTTTACCTCCAAGGCAATAACCAAGAAGTCCTTCGGAAAATTCGAAGACTTCATTGCTGAATTTAACTCTGCCTTCATACACAGTGATATTGCCCAAGACATGCTCAACTGGTTGGTTTCCACTAGGATATCCCTTAGTTCAGAATTGAGCGAATACATTGCCACATTCCACAACAATGTTACCCAAGCCAAACTAGACCCCACCACCAACACTGCTGTCCTTATCACCTACTTTCAAGTAGGCATCCCCATCCACATCATGAAGCTGATCATGAATCTTGGAACTGTCCCTATGACCATTGAAGAATGGTATAAGAAAGCCGAGTACTACAAGAGCAACCAAATACATATTGACTTCATCTCCTGACAACGACACAGCCAGAAGGCCTTCATGCCCTTTTCCTCCTCCCACACCTGTTCTACTCCAGCTTGGGACCCCAATGCCATGGATGTTGATGCCATCCAACCAAAGAAGCTCACCCCTAAGGAATGTGAAGAGTGTATCCAAAAGGGGCTCTGCTTCCATTGTTGCCAACCTGGCCATCCATAGTTCAAGTGTCCTGTCTTCCAGGACAACTCCCCAAGACCCAAGAAACCTGCTGCCAAGAAAGTACAGCAGGTCAAACCCTCTACCAAAATCAAAGAAGTTGAAGAAGATAGCAATGAAGAGATGGCTACTGTAAGAAGGGTAGCATTTAAGACAGGTTTTTAGACAGGAGACCTCAGTTGACAAAGAGCTCTCCCTCATTTGCTACATGTGCCTCTATAACTGTATCAATAAATTCCCAATCTATGATCATTCCCATATCAGTTATAGTCCCAATGCACATGCTGAAAACTGTTGACACCCGTGCCCTTGTAGACAGTGGTGCAGATATTAACTGCATTGACTAGGGCTTTGTTTGAAAACATTGCCTCCCGACTTCTCCCTTGGCAACCCTGCTGCCCATCACAAATGCAGATGGATCCTCAAACAAAACCAGAGCAATCCAGTATACCTGCGATCTCTTCCTTGATGTCAAAGGACTTGTGCTATGGTTAACCTTCCATGTCATGAACTGCAGATACCAGAACATCATTCTGGGTCTTCCTTGGCTATGAAAAGTAAATCTGGTCATCAATTGGGAATGACAGACTCTCTCCATCACTGAATCCAAGGACCAATCAAAGGAGCTCTATCAGCTCCATCTCTCTGATACCACTTGTCATGACACATATCTGCACCTTATGGCATGACCCCTGAACCATGTCTGGGTAAACTCTGTTACCCATAAATGACTCTTTGAATACCTCCATGACCTGGAGGATACTATGCCAAATAACCCAGAACACTACACTGAGTGTGCTCTTGACAATTGTGCCCTCTTCTGCATCATCCAATTAGGATCTCGGATTCTCCCTGCAGCACAGGTAGCTGCCTTAACCACCTCTATGAAACCAGCCACCAAGGCAGAAAAACTGAAACCCAAAGCTGAATTACCAGAAGAGTACCGACAGTTTACCTCGGTATTTGCCAAAGAATCCATGGATCACCTCCCTCCTTTGCACCCCTATGACCATGAAATCAACCTCAAAGAATTGTTTGTTCCCAAAATTGGGAAGGTCTACCCACTGTCGCCTAAAGAACAGAAAGCCACCAAGGAGTTCCTCAAAGAAAACCTTGAGGCCCAGAAAATATGCCTGTTGAACTCCCCTCAGGCATCTACCTTTTTCTTCGTCAAAAAGAAGGACAGAGAGCTTCGCCCCTGTCAAGATTATCACTACCTGAATGAATACACCATCCATGATGTCTACCCCCTTCCCCTAATCTCCGACCTCATTGATAAGTTAAAAGGCGTGAATGTGTTCATCAAGTTTGACATTCGATGGGGCTATAATAATGTCCATATTAAGGACAGCCACCAGTGGAAGGCTGCCTTTATCACTCATAAGAGGCTGTTTGAGCCCAATGTCATGTTCTTTGGCATGTCCAATTCCCCTGCCACATTCCAATGTTTCATGAATGACTCCTTCCACAACCTTATCGCTGAGGGATGGCTAATTATTTACATGGACAACCTCTTAATCTTCTCCCCTGATGCCACCACCCATGAAGAACAAACCAAATGAGTTCTCCAGTGCATGAAAGAACTTGATCTCCACTTAAAGTTAGAAAAGTACACCTTTGCTGCTGATTTCGTAGAATACCTTGGCATGATCATCAAACCTGGTAAACTCACCATGGACCCTGTCAAGCTTGATGGCATTGCTCAATGGCCCACTCCATACTCTGTCAAAGATGTCCGATCATTCCTCAGATTCACCAACTTCTACCGCCAGTTCATCCCTGATTATGCCACCATTGCTTGACCCCTCTTGGACCTAACCAAGAAGGACTCACTGTGGAAATGGACCCCTGACCAGGAAAATGCATTCCAGCACCTGAATGCACTCTTCCTCTCTAAACCCGTTCTCCATCTCCCTGACCTAGCAAAACCCTTTGCCATAGCTACTGATGCCTCCGCCTTTGCATTTGGAGGAGTACTCCTCCAGACTGACGAGAATGGGGATTGGCACCCCTATTCCTATCTCTCTCAATCCTTCTCTCAGGTGGAAAAGAACTACGACATCTACAACCAAGAACTTCTTGCCATCATCCATGCCCTCAAGACATGGTGTCATTATCTGTGCGGCTCCCCTTTCCTGGTCCAATTGTTTATAGACCATAAAAACCTTACATACTTCAGGAAGCCACAACATCTTAATTACTGCCAGGCATGCTGGCTCCTTGATCTAGTGGGCTTCAATTTAAAATTAATACATGTTCCTGGAAAACTCCTTAGTGCCCCTGACGCTCTCTCCCGCCGCATCAATCATGCTGCCTCCTTCCCTGACAATGAAGGCACTGTGGCACTTCCCCCATCCCTCTTCATCAATCTCATTGACACCACCTTGAGCCACCACATTGCCTCCATGTCTGAGGGTGATCCCCTTGTTCTCTGCCAACTCCAAGCCATTGATGGTGACATTCCCCCTGCCTTCTGCTCCTGCCTCACGGACTGGCAACACCAGGATGGCATCCTCACCTATCAGGGCTGTATCTATGTCCTGCCCATAGGAACTCTTCACTGTGATATCCTCCAATGGTGTCATGACCATGAAACTGCTGGACACCCCAGCTTCTTAAAAATCTGCCAGCTCATTGCAGCAGACTTTTGGTGGCCCAGCCTCGCCCAATTTGTTTATTTCTATGTCTCTGGCTGTGCCATATGCCAGCAACACAAGGCCAACACTCATCCGACCATCACCCCACTCACCCCCATCAGGTCCACCTGTACTTGCCCTTTCCAGTAGATCTCCTGTGATCTCATCATGGATCTCCCCTTCTCCTCTGACTTTGACTCTCTTTTGCTTGTGGTGGACCATGGCCTTACTAAGGGGGTAATTCTCTGCCCCACCAAGAAATCTATTACTGCTGAGGGCGTAGCAGCCCTTTTCTTTCACAAGGTCTTTCTCCAGTTTGGCCTCTATGACAAAATCATCTCCGATCATGGCCCTTAGTTTGCTTCCTCCTTTGCCTGAGAATTGGGATGCATCCTCAACTACAACCTAGCCCTCTCCACTGCCTATCATCCACAGACTGATGGTGAGATGGAACACGTCAACCAAGAAATAGAAACCTACCTACGCATCTTCTGCAGAAACAACCCCACCTTGTGGTCTGAGAAGATCTCCCATGCTGAATTTGCCCACAATCACTGCCCTCACTCCATCACCAGGCAATCTCCATTCTTTCTCATGATGGGCTTCGAACCCTGTGCCCTTCCCTCCATTCTTCCCCCATCAGATCTCCCTGCTGTAGACTCCTGGCTAAAATCTCTCTCTGCAGCAAGGAAAAAAGCCCTTGCCGCCCATGAACTTGCACAACAAACTGTAGCTGCTTGCTCATGCCATGGATTCACCCCCTTCATCCTAGGAGATAAGGTCTGGCTAGAAGCCTGCAACTTGAAATACTCTGTTGTGAACCCCAAGTTTGCCCCGAAACGTGAAGGATCTTTTACCATCATAAAGGTCTTATCCCTGATCACATACCAACTCCACTTACCAAAGACCTGGAAAATACATCTGGTCTTCCATGCCTCCCTCTTATCCCCATACCATGAAAATACCGTCTACGGGCAGAACTTCCCTGCACCACCACCGGAGCTAATAGAAAGCAAAGAAGAGTATGAAATAGAAAAGATATTATGCCACAGACCTCCATTGACCTGCATGTTCCTAATCCGATGGAAGGATTACTTCTCAGAAGACAACTCATGGATACCAGAGCAGAACCTGAAACATGCCAAGGACATCCTGGATGCTTATAAGAAGCTCCACTCCCTTTCCTCTTCCTCATCCACTCCACCAGCAGATAAACTCACTCATTGTCACAAGTAAAACAATGTCTTCTCCTTCCAACAACTTCTTCACTGCCTTCTTTGCCACCATGTACCCCTCTGAAGGCAAGGCCATGGCTGCTGCCCTCACCCTTAACAATGTTCCTCAGCTCCCAGCTTGCTTCTCCCTGTTTGCCACTGACAATCCCCTCATAGACACTATCAGTTCCAGCACCAAAGGAGTTGAGCAGGTCTTCTCCTGCATCAATGCCCGCTTCCTTGCCCCAGAGGTCATGGAACAACTTGTTGCCCTTGCCAGGGCCCAGCAATTTCCACCAGAGCTCCTCTCTCCCTCTTTCCTGTTGTCCCTCCAATCCTCCACTCTTGTAAACCCCTCGGATGACTTTGTCCCAACCAAGGACATTCCCAACCTCATCCTTCCACCATACATCCCTATAGATGGGGAGAACATCACTCTGTCCCCTTGTCTTCCCTTGCCAGAGCCCTCCGAACCTGATGTTCCCTTACCTATTGAATCTGTCGACCTCCTGGTCTACTTGCACTGCCTTCACGGAGATTACCCCACGGCCAACTATGGCCTCTTTGCCAGATAGCACATCCTGGACCCTTGACTCTATATGGTAATCAATGCCCACATTGACGCTGACTCCCCTTAAAACACTCTCTATCGGATGACTCACCAGATCCAGTGGCTCAACTGCTTTCTCCCTATCCCCTCACGATGTAATGCTAATGCCCAGGTCTACATCTCTGGGACTATCCTCCAGGAAATCACTGCACACATCCATGTCCGCCTTGGACAATTATATCACCAACTTGAGTTTGGGAAGTTCCTTGCCAATGTCGACCACTATACTATGGAGGTCTTTGGACTTTCCCCAGTTGGCCGTGCCACTGCCGTTCCTCCTTCCATCCTCAGTCATCCACAGCCCACCGCACTTCCCCCTTCTCATCCTGAATTTGCTGCGGCCTGCTTTCTCTGTCACTGTCCCAGCCATTTCTACATCAATTGTCCTGACCTCCACTGTCCCCACTGTCTCCACATGGCCCCAGGCCACCAAGAATGGGCGTGCCCCCTTAAATGCCACCCCATCCACCAAACATCTTCCTCCTTGTCAGGTTCTCAGGACTCTTGCTGTTGTCACTGCCACCACCCAGGCCCCTCTAGGCCCATTCCTATACCCCTGCCCAATGCTCCTCGCACTCCCCATGCCCATCGTGAATGCTCTCTTTCACTCTCTCCTGGGGATGACATCTATGGCAATGTTGCCTATGCTAACATGACTGGCTCTCCCTGTCGCTAAATGGACTTCATTAGGACTTCAGTCTACTAAGGGGGTAATGTTATGATTTATTCCCCAGTTCCTTGTATTATCACTAGTCACTGGTTCAACTCTCACTCAGGACACTATTTTCATTTCTTTTGTGATGACTCATTCCCCATTCCATAGTATTCCATACCATTCCACTTGCTTCATCATTGCTTCCTTTCATCCAATTCCATCACCTTCCTTCACTTACTGCAGTCATCACCTTTAGTCATGCTTTGTCATTTGCTCAGTCATGCTTGGTCATGATCTGTCATTCTGCTTTGTCATGGAATATTTCTTCAGATTCCATGGCCTTCCATAGCTAAGGTATATAAGCCTTGCCTCTTGCCTGTATATACATTAGACTTGTTTTTCTTGCAATCACATCATTGCTCTCTTTGAAATGCTAGCTGTGGTTAGCATCCCCTCTGTGAGTCTCTGTCCTACTCTTGAGTGGATGCTCCTTGATCACCTCTGCTAGGCAGCCCTAGCAAGTTAACAAACCCTTGTTCACAAGACTACTTCTGGCCCTACCTGGGACAGTCGTAACAGTGGTCAGTCTCTTTTGTTCCCTTAGTGGTGTTCCATTTCACTCTTCTCTACTGTTACAATTCACCCCTATACAACAGGCACACCTTTTTCAACTTGGTTACCAGAACCAGACAACTACTCAATCTTCTTCTTGATAGACAATGAATGATGGGATAGGGAGATCATACAACTGCTGGAAGCCCAGGAGGTAGAACTCTACTCAGAGACAGACCTACTACTGGACTACCAACCTCAAGGGTATGCTCCATCTAGCACTAACCATCCAGAGTTGTGACTCCCAGATCCAGACCTCTGGATCAACCCCACTTTTACATGCCATGACCAGTCTTAGTCTGGACATGAGAGTGGTACCTTGGCACTGGTACCTTGGCAACACCACCATCATGTCACCATCAACTGTGGATGCCACTGATATACCACTGCTCCACCATTTCATATGCTGAGTTTCATTCTATTTAATTTCCATCTCATTTCTACTTGTGGCCATAGTGCCACCTTTCTATTTATGACTATGGCTTTCTTCAATGGGATACCCCAGGGATCTTCCAGGGATTCCCCTATACCCTTTATCTTTATATGGACACTTACCTCTCCTAAAGTGTTCTTTCACACACTTCGTACTCTGCTCCTACACAGTATTTATAGTGCCCATTTCATACCCTGTAACTCTAAGTTAGTTCTATGCAATCTTACATGGTGACTAGTGACTGCCTTGGGAAAGCTTCACGCTTTAGGTGAGACCTTTGCTCCTTGAACCTTATCTCTGTTCCCAATCCCTTACACAGATATGTGGGACCACTTTTACTTAAGTGGAGCCAGTCCTCAGAGGAGAAACCTTCAATCCTAGTCCAGAAGAACTTATTGTCACCCTTGCTCTTTGCTTAGTAGAGGTAGTTGTGTCTCTCCGTGAGTACCACCCTCAAACAGGAGGCAAGGAGGTTGGTTTCTAGAAGTTACCATTAGCCATCGCGTTAGTGTAACATCTACTGCCATTGCAAGGTAACTGTTCCTGACCATATGGTCACTCTTTTGTTCCATGTTTCATCTCTATCATGGACAGTGTTCCTCCTGACTGTTTTTCTCACAATAGTCTAGTATCCCCTACATCCATTGTTCCCAGTATGGTAGTTGTACTGGTACTTAAACCTCGCTGCATGTACAATAGAACCTTACACTTGATCTGTGCAATCTATGTAGCTCTTGTGACCAAGCTCCCACTTGCCTCCAGTTGAAGCTATCACTTCTCCCTTAGTCTCTCAGTTGAAGCTCTTGCTTCTCCCTTAGTTCTTGATCCCTCTTTGAGGTTGTTGGTCTCTTTGTGAGTATTACCCTCGAAGATCCCTTGGTTACAAGACTTGCGTCTGCATAACACCACTATTTCCAATAGTGGAGTTCAGCCTCCTTTATTTCCAATCTTGCTTCTTCAGCAAGCTCCACTATTTCCAATTGCTGAGTTCCAATTCTATTTATATCCATTGCTCTCTTACCACTTTTGGCTTGGTACTTATTTATCTCCAATTGCTATTTCTAATAGCTGGCCTTGGTCCATGCACACTTCCCTTACATATAAATATGGCACCCTTTCTACCCTGTAACTCTAAGTTAGTTCTATACAATCTTACGTGGTGACTAGTGACTGCTCTTGGAAGCTTTGGCTATCAAGTGAGACCCTTGTTGACTCTCTCTGCTGTTCCTGATCCCTTACCTGGATTCACAGAACTACTTTCAGTCATCGACATCAGCAGTACAGGCTATAGTCCCACATCGGGTGATCACCTAGGATCCTACAGAGAGTCCCTTACTCTAAGACAGGTAGAGGTCGTTGGTCTCTTCATGAGTATCACCCTCAAGCCCTTGAAGAGAAGGAGGTTAGCTTCCAGAGTTATTGCTACCATTTGTTACAAATTTTCTCCCTTTTTCCTAACCTTGTACTACTCCTTATCCCTTGCGACATAGAGGTCCTCCCCAGACTCTACCAATATGACATATACTGTTCCATCCTCTGTCTTCTCCATTCTCCATTCACTGTTGTCTTCCTTGATCTTCCCTAGTGACATTCTTTTTCTGCTCTTCACTCTAGTTGTCACATGGTAACATTCCTGACCACATGGTCATCCTCTTCTATTCCCTTAGCGGTGTTCCATTTCCACTCTTCCTTACTGCCACCACAAGGTAACTGTTCCTGACCATATGGTCACCTTTGATATATGTTTCACTTTCACATGGACAGCATATCTCCTGACCGCTTCTCTCACAATGGTCCAGTTTCCCCACCTCCCATTGTTCCCAGTTTAGTAGCCACTTAGCTATATAAACCTTGCTGCCCTGTATCATAGTCTTCACACTTGATCTTCGCAATACATGCCTAGTTCTAGTGACCAAGCTCCCGCTTGCCTTAGTCCCTCAGTTCCCTTAGTCTAGACTTCGGTCTATCCCTCAGAACTCTCAGACTGTGACCATTGGTTGTATCCTAGTACTTGATCCTTCTTTGAGGTCATTGGTCTCTTCATGAGTATCACCCTCGAAGACCCCTTGGTTACTAGACTCACGTCTGTGTAACACCATTGTGTTAGCATAACACATATCTGTTACAATTCATCCTTGGTCTATAATTAACCAAGATAACAGGATTACTTTTCTCTTTGGCACCACTGTTGACAGACATCATCTTATTGTGGATGAAGGAGAAACACTCTCATTAGAGATCCTGGAAGGCACATACTGTACATGGACAACCACTGGGAACCAGACCAATAAGAACTCTCTATGAATACTCATCCCTTAGGGAATATAGAACAAGAGATTGTGGAGAGATACAGGAAACTTGACAGACTTCTCTGTTACTTTCCCATGGGCTATTCTTGTTATGCTAATGCAGTGGCTAACAGCAACCTCAAGAAACTAACCTCCTTGAATCTACACAGGTGGCACTCACGAGGAGGTGCAGCAACTGTGAGTCAAGGGAAACAGGTGATGGATTGAATGTAGCTTCACTTGAGAGAAGGTCCCAAGTATCCGGGTCAGGGATCAAGGGGAAGAGAAGGTTCAAGGAGCAAGTCTCACCTAAAGTGCAGAGCTTTCCCAAGGTGGTTGTTGAGTCACCATGTAAGATTGCATAGAACTAACTTAAGGTTACAGGGTATGAGATGGGCACTATAAATACTATGAAGGGTCGGAGTATGAAGTGTGTGAGAGAATGCTTTAGAAGAGGTAAACATCCGTAAATGGAAGGGAATTGGAAATAGAGAAGAGAAGCTGACTGAGCGAGAAATATAAATAGTAATAGGGATTGCCATAAGGAGAATATGAAATGGAATGAAACTCAGCATATGAAATGGTGGCACATCAGTGGCATCCGCAGTGATGGTGGCGTTCCCAAAGTGTTTGTGCCAAGGCATGACTTCCCAGGCCGTCCCAATCTGTATGAAGTCTCTCAGTGTTACAATTCGCCCTTCGGACTCTAATGGGACATACTTTCAACAATGGCTACTGGAACCGGACGTACAGGACAACACATACTTGCTCTATGTAGAGCAATGGAGGAACGATGACATAACAGACTTACTGGAAGCAGAGGCTGCTGGGCTGCACAAGGAAGACGATGGACTCCTGGACTATTGTCCCATGGAATACAATATCTCCACCAATTGTCTGGACTCCCTATTTCCCGATCCAGATCTATGGATTGATCCTACTTTGGCAAGACATCATACACATTAGGAGGGCCTGAGAGACATCGCACGGATTGGGACGACCTGGGAAGTCGTGCCTTGGCATGAACACTTTGGGAATGCCACCATCACTGCAGATGCCACTGATGCACCACCATTTCATCTGCTGAGTTTCATTCCATTTCATATTCTCCTTATGGCAATCCCTATTACTATTTATATTTCTTGCTCAGTCAGCTCGATCTATCTATTTCCAATTCCCTTCCATTTACGGACGTTTACCTCTCCTAAAGCATTCTCTCACACACTTTGTACTCCGACCCTTCATAGTATTTATAGCGCCCATTTCGTACCCTGTAACCTTAAGTTAGTTCTATGCAATCTTATGTGGTGACTCAGTGACTGCCTTGGGAAAGCTCTGCACTTTAGGCGAGACTTGCTCCTTGAACCTTCTCTTCCCCTTGATCCCTGACCTGGATACTTGGGACCTTCCCTTGAGTGGAGCTACATTCAATCCATCACTGTTTCCCTTGACTCACAGTTGCTGCACCTCCTTGTGAGTGCCACCTGTGCAGATTCAAGGAGGTTAGTTTCTTGAGGTTGCCGTTAGCCATTGTGTTAGCATAACACTCAGGCCCTCCTAATGCGTACGACGTCTTGCCAAAGTGGGATCGATCCATAGATCTGGATCGGGAAATAGGGAGTCCAGACAATTGGTGGAGATATTGTACCCATGGGGCAATAGTCCAGGAGTCCGTTGCCTTCCTTGTGCAGCCTGGCTGCCTCTGCCTCCAGTAAGTCCATAATGTCATCGTTCCTCCATTGCTCTATGTAGAGCATTGTCCTGTATATCCAGTTCTGGTAGCCATTGTTGAAAGTATGTCCTGTTGGAGTCCTGGGGGCAGATTGTAATAATTCTTTTCACATAGGATGGGCTGATGGTTCTAGCTTCCCTATTAGGGATGACTGGCAACTGGCTACTTTACATAACCAGTTCTAGATTACTTTCTCTTTTAGGAGACTGGCACTCAGCTATCTCAATAGCTGGCTCCACTTATTTCCAATTTGTTGAGTTTCTATTTAATGCCTCATCAATTGTACCTTGGTAGACTGGCACTTGGTATAGAAGCTTGTTGCTCTCTATGTTCCAATCACTGTATTTCCCAACAGTCATAGGTATGTACCTGTCAAGTTCCCTTACAATCTGCTTCATGTCCCATGTCAATCTGAGTCTGTCCAGTCTTCTTGTGTACTGTACATATTTACTCTATCTGTGTTTGGACTAACCTATCTACCTCTTCCTTCAGACCCATTTCCTTCTCATTCCTTCCTTGTCTTTTTCTTTATTTCTTTTCCTTATCTTTTTGTTTAACCATTCAAATATCTTACTTAGTTACATAGTCAACCTAGAGGTTTTTAGACTGGAACCTCCAGACTATTTGTTTTCCTTCCTACATAGATCTCACCCACATGCTATATATCTGAGCTACCCTTATTCAGTTTGTCTTCACCACCAATGGCAGATTAGCTTGCATTGCAATAGGATCTATCATCTTCTTTCTGAGATTCACATCTTGTTCAAGTCCTGGGAAAATGCCTAGACTATAAACCAGTTGTACATAGGATCATGGAATCCAGCTTTTGCTCCATTGAGTTGTTGTCTGTCAGTTCAAAACTTTGTCCCCTTTGCCTTGCAACCTCATCACTTTTGTTTCTCTCATATCTGGTCCTTGTCCTAGGCTGGAATTTGTTCAGTCCACTTGTTGCTCAATCTGGTTTCGATCTGGACTTTCTCATCCACACTAGAAAAGGGTCTTCACAATCCCTTCTCATCTCTAAACAACCAACAGGAACTCCTTGGGTCAAGTAAACCTTGCCCACACCCATTTTCCCTGACTAGCTGGACCCATCTGGTAGTTGAGGACACCCACTTTCTATCTTACATTGGGTATGTTCTATAGCCAGTCCATGTGGCACTCTATGCTTTTCTATTTGTTTCCTTTTCCTTTCATGGATGTGTAACCCCTCCTAAGGTATTCTCTTATATACCTCATAATCCCTCCATCCATCCATATATAAAGGTGCCCTGTTGTTACACTGAATGTGGAGTTCAATGATCACTCTCAGAAACTAACAGTGTACTCTTGTTCTAGCAGTTGCCTAACAAAGGGACTCTAGTCTTTAGCTGGTTAATAGAGATAGAAAGGGGTTCCATGAATCTATGTAAGGGATTGGGAACAGACAATGTTTCAATAGAAGGCTAATGACAACCATGTCAGAGACACCAACAGGGTATAAGAAAGGGTCTCACTTGATAGACAGAGTCTTTCAAGAGTGGTTGCTAGTTATCACATAAGATTGTGTAGAAGTAACTTAGTGAAACTTAATCTACAGGTGCAGTTTATATATGTATGGAAGGAGGGGTTATAAGGTATGCAAGAGAATACCTTAGGAGAGGTTATGCATCCATGAAAGGGAAAAGGAAAACATATAATGTCATATGGACCAGCTAGAGGACATACCAAATTGCTAGTCTACCAAGGTACAATCACTGTGGTGATAAATAGAAACTCAGAGAAGATCAAATAAGTGGAGCTGGCTGTGACTCTTGACCTCTGTCAAGCTAAGGGAACTGAAATGATTGGGATAATGCTTGCCATCCTTCTCTTCCTAAGAGAGGATGTATCCAACCACAATCACAGAGGTATCAACAGCTAGAATAACTTCCTGACCAGATTTATAATCCTGTCAGCAGAGTGCAGAGGAATTGCAAATAGCATCCTTAAGATGCTGCATTGCAAGCTGATGAGGCTTACCCCATTCAATTAGTCAAATTGACCAAGGGACAGGTGATGGAAGCAAAATTGAGAATGAAAATGCAGAGGACACCACACACACCTAAGGATCCATAGATCTGTGTGAGGTTCTGATACTTGGGCCAGTCACAGATCTTTTGAACTTTGCTTTCATGGAGGATCCTACCCTCAAAGGTACATTTGTGTCTAACAATGGTAGCATCTGGTGTAGCTAAAATGAACTTTTTAGCAGATACTGTCATACCTATGTTCTGCAACCATTGCAAGATGTGATAAACAATGACAAGGTGTTCCCAAATGAAATGACAGATACACAAATGATCCAGAATGGTCTCATAAGAGCCATCAGATTTGATATAGCAAGTAATGATGGACTTGACCAGAAGATCATTGATGAACAGGTATGTGTATTGGGGAATCTTGTCTTGTAGAATGAATGATATATCTGCTTGGTACATAGATCTGGACAGCATTCATATATCCCATTAGAACTGTGGTTGTTATGCTAATGTGATGGCTAGCAATAACTCTCAGAAGCTAATAGCATACTCTAGTCTGGTGATTACCCAGTGAAGAGACTCTAGCCACTTGCTGGTTGATAATGATAGAAAGAGGTTCCTTGTATCCATGTGAGGGATTGGGAATAGACAAGGTTTGACAGAAGGCCAATGACAACTTATGTCAATAGTACCAGCAGAATGGGATGAAGGGTCTCACTCAATAGACAAAGTCTTCCAAGAGCAATTGCTAGTCACCATGTAAGATTGCATAGAACTAACTTAGTGAAACCTAATCTACAGGGTGCCTTTATACATGTATGGATAAAGGGATTACAAGATATATGAGAGAATACCTTAGGAGAGGTTATAAAGAGAAAGAGAGAAGTATAGAAGATCTCATGTCCTAATTGTTATGCTAATGTGATGGTAGCAATAACTTCTGAAGCTAACCTCCTTCTCTGCAAGGGCTTGAGGGTGGTACTCATGAAGAGACATAGCAACCTCTACCTATCTTAGAGTAAAGACTTCTGTGTGGATCCTAGGCAGTCACCTGATATGGAACTAGAGCCTATACTGCTGATGTCGACAACTGAAAGTAGTTCTATGAATCTAGGTAAGGGATCAGGAACAGCAGAGGGAGTTGACAAGGGTCTCACTTGAGTTAGCCAAAGCTTTCCAAGAGTGGTCACTAGTCACCATGTAAGATTGTGTAGAACTAACTTAAAGTTACAGAGTATATATGGGTGTCTTTATATAGTATGGGATAAGTGGATTGTGAGGTATGTGGGAGAGTACATTAGGAGAGGTAAACATCTGTAAGAAGAAAGTAGGCATAGGGGATTCCCTAGGAAAGCCCTGGGGTGTCCCTTCTAAGTAAGGCAAGAAACATAAATAGATGAAACATGTATCAAATGGTAACCATAAGGTCAGGAACGGCTACCATGTGGTGGCGATAGAGAAGAGCGGAAATAGAACACTGCTATGGGAAAGAAAGAGACTAACCATGTGGTCAGGAACGTTACCTTGTGACGGCTATAGAGAAGAGCAGAAGAAGAATGTCACTAGGGAAGATCAAGGAAGACAACAGTGAATGGAAGTCTTTGAAGGACAAGGCGAGTGCATTGGTGGTGAAGTTTGAGGTTGTTCTTAGTGTGTATGCCCATGTTGTCCATGTAAATGTTTAACCACTTCTATGAGATGTAGTTGGTGAAGATGTGGTTCATGAAAGCTTGGAATGTTGGGGAAGCATTGTTAAAGCTGAAGAACATGACAGTAGGTTCAAAGAGACCAAGCGGAGTGATGAACGTAGCTTTCCATTGATCCTCTTCTCACAACTGGATATTGTTATATCCCCATTGGATGTCAAACTTGGTAAACCAAGTTGATTCCTTCATATCATTGATGAGTTCCGAAATGATAGGGAGAGGGTAAGTGTTGTGGATGGTGTGCAAGTTAAGGTAGTGATAGTCCTGGCAGGGGTAAAGGGTCCATCCTTCTTTGGTAAGAAGAAGAATGGTGATGCCTAAGGAGATTCGGATGGGATAATGCGACTGGTCTTGAGATGTTCTTTGATGAATGCCTTGCAAGCTTCATGTTCTGCAGGATTTAAGTGGTAGATCTTGGCAATCTTAGGGATAAAGGTTGGTTTTAATTTGATGGTGTGGTCATAGGATTGGTGGGGTAGAAGTTGTGTTACAATTTTCATCCCTTATCACTACATCTTCTTCTTTTCCATCCCTTGTGACGTAGAAGTCCTACCATGGATCTATCTTTACAATCAACCCTGCTCCTTCTTCCTTCTCCTTCACCCAGTGCTGACTATTGTTCCCATTGATTCCCCTTAGTGACATTCAACTTCTGCTCTTCACTCTAGTCATCACAAGGTATTGTTCCTGACCTCATGGTCAGTCTCTTCCTTTCCCTTAGCAGTGTTCCATTTCCGCTCTTCTCTACTGCCACCACAAGGCAACTGTTCCTGACCATATGGTCATTCTTTCGTTCCATGTTTCATCTCCATCATGGACAGCGTTTCTCCTGACCATTTCTCTCACAACAGTCTAGTATCCCCTATATCCATTGTTCCCAGTATGGTAGTCATACTGGTACTTAAACCTCGCTGCACGTACAGTAAAACCCCACACTTGATCTGCACAATCTATGTAGCTCTTGTGACCAAGCTCCTGCTTGTCTCTAATCGAAGCTATTGCTTCTCCCTCAGATCCTTAGTCCCTCAGTCGAAGCCCTTGCTTCTCCCTTAGTCCCCCAGTTAAAGCTCTCCTCTCTTAGTCCTTGATCCCCCTTTGAGGTTGTTGGTCTCTTCATGAGTATCACCCTTGAAGATCCCTTGGTTACAAGACTTGTGTTTACATAACAGTTTGTTGTGGGTGGCTTCAGCAAAGATGTCTGCATAGTCCTTGCACCATTCTGGAATTTCCTGGATTTTCTTGACTTGTTGTTGAGCGAGTTCCATAGAGATAGTGACCTTGTCAATGTGATGGGATACTGGGGTTTCATTCTGAGGGAGGTGCTCATGAAGAGACTCATCGACCTCAGAACCATACTGTTTCTCCCAAAGTCAAGTGATTTCATGGTCAGGGTCAAGTCTGAGGTACTAGAGAATGTGATGTGAGGGATTAGGGTCAATGTTGGTTGAGGTGGCCAGTGTAGAGGGTAGAGTAAGGGAAGCTGAGACAATCGATCTTGGGGTTTCATCAACAAAGCCAGGGCATTCCAAGGATGATTCAAGGTTTGCCAAGGCTTAGGACTAGGAGGGACAGTGTTTCAGTGTGGGTAGGGAAGACAATCTTGATCTGTGTAGACCATTTGATGGTTCCTTTGTGGTTGGGAGTGCCATCAATGTTATAGGCAGTTATGGGTTGAGATAGTTTATGAAGTGGGGTTTTAATCTGAGCAAGAAGTCCGATGTCAATAAAGTTGTCAGTGGCTCCAGAATCAAGGAGTGTGGTGGTGTCAATGATTTAATCATCATATTCGAGCTTTAGTGGAAGTTGAAGCATGGTTTCATTCACTTTGGCTCTTAATACATGGTGACTAATGGGGGAAGCAGATGTCAAGGCAACTTCCCTAGTTAAAAATCCTGACTGACAATGTGATTGATCTTAACAGGTTCTTTTTCATAACAGAGTTTCAGGGTTTGAAGGACTTCATCTTCTCCCTTTCCCTGTGTTTTAAGTTCATTGATGTAGGCTTCAATAGGAGAGAGGGTTTTAGGCTTGGGGACTGGGGACTGGGATAGGAGTAGTGGTGATAGCTTGGGTAGTTCTGGTGGGTTGAGGATGTGGGGAGTTGTTGGAGTTGTTGGGGCATTGGGCTGTAACATGTCCTTTGTTTTGGCAATGTAGGCATTGTCCTTCCTTGAAGCAACAAGCTTGTTCAGTGAGGGAAAGTTTCTTGGGTTTGAATGTAACTTCATCTACATCCATGGCATAAAGATCTCTAGTGGGGTATTGGACTGAAGGAGTGGAGAAGAGGGGTCTTCCCTGTTCATTTGCTTTGATCTTCATTTTCTTGGCATGGAATTGCTTTGCCTTGGCAATCTGTTACAATTCGCCCCTGCGCAATGGGTACATCTTTTTCCTCATGGTTACCGGAACCAGACACACTCTCCACTTTCTTCTTGATAGACAATGAACGATAGGACAAAGAGGCCTTTCCTCTCTTAGAGATGCAGGAGGCAGAGCTCTACTCTGAGATGGACCTGCTGCTGGACTATCAACCACAAGGGTATGCCTTGTCTACCACTAATCACCCAGAGTCACGGCTTCCAGATCCTGACCTTTGGATTGACCCAACTCTCACATGCCACAGATGTTCTCCATCTGGACATGGGAGTGGTACCTTGGCATAGGTGCCTTGGTGGCACCACCATCACTGTGGATGCCACTATCAACACCACCATCACTGCAGATGCCACTAATGCTCCACTATGCTCCACTATTTCATTTCCGTTTCCTGCTTCATCAGCAGACTCTATTTGTTACGCTAACACAATGGCTAATGACAACCTCAAGAAACTAACCTCCTTGTACTCACATGGGTGGTACTCATGAGGAGACACAGCGACCGTGAGACAAGGGAAACTGGGTGATGGATCGTATATCTCTATAGGCTCCACTTGATAGAAGGTCCCAAGTATCCAGGTCAGGGATCAAGGGGAAGAGAAGGTTGAGGAGCAAAGGTCTCACCTAAAGTGCGAAGCTTTCCCAAGGCGGTCGTATAGTCACCACGTAAGATTGCGTAGAACTAACTTAAGGTTACAGGGTACAAGATGGGCATTATAAATACTATGTAGGGTCGGAGTATGAAGTGTGCAAGAGAACACTTTAGGAGAGGTAAACATCCATAAGTAGAAGGAAGATGAAGGGGTATCCCTGGGGTATCCCTGGGGTATCCCATCTAAATAGGGAATTGGAAATAGATAGATCAAGCTGACTGAGCGAGAAATATAAATAGATAGAATGAAGCCAGAAAGGGAAATGAAATGGAATGAAACTCAGCATATGAAATAAATATATGAAATAATGGAGTGGTGGTGCATCAGTGGCGTCTGTAGTTGATGGTGGTGTCTGCCAAGGTACCCATGGCAAGGCACGACTCCCAGGCCCTCCTAATATGTACAACGTCTTGCCAAAGTGGGATCGATCCATAGATCTGGATCAGGGAGTAGGGAGTCTGGGTGATTGGTGGAGATCCCATATCCCATAGGGTAGTAGTCCAGGAGTCCATCGTCCTCTTTGTGTAGTCCTGCCGCTTCTACCTCCAGTAAGTCTGTGATGTCGTTGTTCCTCCATTGCTCTACATAGAGCAAGTATGCATTGTCCTGTACGTCCAGTTCTGGTCGCCATTGGTTTAAGTGTGTCCTGTTAGAGTTCTGGGGACGAATTGTAACATCACCCTTGAGCTTGGAAGACAAGGAGGTTAGCTTCTCAAGGTTATCATTAGCCATCACATTAGCATAATACCCTCTGCCTTTATCATCATCTCTAGCATTCTACACATGTATTTTATCCATCTTTGACATTTCTCAACTTCTATCTTGCCTCATTCTATTGTTATTCTCTTCAAAAGCTTCTAAAGTCCTTTAATCACATTATTTAAAGAATTTACTAGAGATCTTCAATAGGACCAAGTATCCAGGTAAGGGATCAAGGGGAAGAGAAGGTTCAAGGAGCAAAGGGTCTCACCTAAAGCACGAAGCTTTCCCAAGGCAGTCGTATAGTCACCATGTAAGATTGCGTAGAACTAACTTAAGGTTACAGGGTATGAAATGGGCACTATAAATACTGTGTGGGATCAGAGTACGAAGCGTGTGAGAGAATGCTTTAGGAGAGGTAAATGTCCATAAATAGAAAGTAGAGAAAGGGGAATCCCTGGGGTTTCCCTGGGACATCCCATCTAAATAGGGAATTGGAAATAAATAGAATGAGCTGACAAAGCAAGAAATATAAATAGAACTTGCTGATGAAGCAAGGAATGGAAATGAAATAGAATGAAACTCAGCATATGAAATAGTGGAGCAG
>JBBPTR010000197.1:0-21715 GCA_038094255.1 Porphyrellus aff. niger
GAAAGCCCTTGATTAGGGCTATCTAACAATATCTAGGTTTATGGCCATAGCTTCAATGGTTCCTTAGATATTCACTCATCAATCAAAATGATGCAAACATTGCATCAGTTTTGTTGCTCAGTGTATGTGGGAGCAGAGTACGAAGCATGCAAGAGAATGCTTTAGGAGAGGTAAACGTCCACAAGAAGAAGATAGATATAGGGAAATCCCATCTAAATAGGGAATTGGAAATAAATAGAATTGGCAGAAGAAGCAGGAGATATAAATAGAGCTTGCTGATGAAGCCAGGAACGGAAATGAGATGGAATGAAACTTAGCATATGAAATAGTGGAGCAGTGGAGCATCAGTGGCATCCACAGTTGATGGTGGCACCTGCCAAGGTACCTGTGCCAAGGTACGACTCCCATGTCTGGATTAGGATGTCCTGTGGCATGCGAGAGTTGGATCCACCCATAGATCTGGATCAGGTAGAAGGGAGTCTGGTCGATTGGTGCTGATTCTGTATCCCAAGGGGAAGTAGTCCAGCAAGCCATCATCCTCCTTGTGTAGCAATGCTGCTTGTGCCTCCAGCATGTCATAGATGTCATCTCCTCTCCATTGTTCTTCATACATAAGAAAAGCCCTGTCTTGAACGTCTGGTCCCAGTTACCATTGGTCAAAAGTTATCCCTGTAGTGATGTGGGGGCGAATTGTAACAATTTTGGGCTTTTATTGACTTAGCCACACAAAAAAAGTGGTGGCAGTGCAACAAAATAATGACACTACACATTGCCTACACTTTGCTATGCTTTGGCTACACAACATTTTCCCACACTTCATTCCTACACTTTGATAAGCACTTGTTACACTTTGGCTACACTCTGCTTACACAACACTTTGCTACACTCTTGGCTACACAACATTTTCCCACACTTCATTCCTACACTCTGGTAAGCAAAAATGCACCACACTTGTTACACTTTGGCTACACTCTGACCATACTCTGGCTCCATACCATCTTCCCACAGTTGCCATTACTCATTTCCTACACTCTGGCTAGACTCTGACTACACAACACTTGACCAATGAACAATGTACCACATTTGTTATACTTTGTTTACACCATATTTTCCCACACTCCATTTCTACACTTTTCTCATCAAAAATATGCCACATTTCCTACACTTTACACTTTGGCTAGACTTTGCTCATGTAACAGTTTCCAATACTTCTTTTCTATACCTTGCCAATCAAAAATGTGCCACACCTACTACAATCTTTTTACACACCCCCTGGCTATACTTTTGGCTATACTTTAATCACATAAACATTCACCCCAGTTATGACCTTTCATCATCTCTACATCCCCTTTGATGACAGCCAGAACATCTCTTCCCCTACTTGGATCATCACCAGAATGAGGAATTCTGATGCTCTTCTGGACTGGCATCAGCACCAGGATCAATAGAAGGATTTCTCCACTCACCACCCTCATTTCCCATATTTTTTCCATCTAAAATTCCAAAGAAAGACTTCCCACCCTGTATTATTCTTTGTCTTTATTGATCATAGCCAGCATTTGGTAACTCACACCCAACAACAACAAATGTTCACTTAAACAATTTTATCCACAGCACCTAGGATTCCCATGTGGTCCCCCACCATGGTACTAACTAGCTGGCACTTTATTTAACTGCACAAATCAGACAGGATGCAGTGCTTTCAAAGTCCTATGGCCATGGATATTTATTTCTGTTGTCCCTTACTCATTATCTACATATACTACTCTATACTCCTCTCTCACTCATTTCTTGCCTTTCCTACTCTTATCCTTTACTTTTCTACACTCCCATTACATTTTCCTACACTTTTTCTACACTTTCCCACGCTTTTTCTTACCCTTTCTTATCCCTTCTTATCCTTTGGCTACACTTTCCTACACTTCCTACACTTTCTACACTTTAACCACACTCCACTATGCTTTCTACACTTATGTCACACTCTGGCTACACTTTGGCTATGCTTTGGCTACTGTGCTTTTGCTACACTTCAACTACACTTCAACTACATAGCTTGGCAAGTAGGCAGCAATACTTGATTTCTAATATCAAAATGGAAACAATGACTTGGGTCTTGGTCTTGTCCCTGGGATGCTTGTGGCTTTTAAAGTGCTGACTAGGGCCCCTTATGACTAGTTAAGTGCTTCAAGTACCTAGTTTGGGGTGTATGGGATTGCAGTGATGAGAAAATGGGGGTAGTAGGAGAGTGAGTGCAAAGGAGAAGTGGGGCCACAGGGAAAGTGAGGTGTCAGCCAAAAGCAGATAAAACATAAAAGAAAAAAAAACATTACAGATGACCTGGGCTATGTGTAAGGGTCTGAAGGATGACTCACAAGGTACTGATTAGGTGCAGATGAGGCATATGCACAACATTGGTGGGACACCAATGCAGATACAAATAAGGCATACAGTAGGTGCAGACAATAAACAAGGCCAAAACGAGGTGCAAATGAGGCCCAATAAGGGTAAGGTGGCTGTACTATAATTAGCCTCTCATGACATCAGTCATAGAGACCCATTGCTGTCTACAATGAAAATGGGTCATCCAGACCCTTTATTGCCTCCAAAAAGTACTGCCTGAGGTGCTGTTGTCACTACAACTGAATTGTCCCTCATTCACATGCTTGGGCAGAAACTTGGCATGTCTCTCATCCAATGTGAGAGCATGCCTGAAATAATAAATGTGACTGCAGAAAATCATTGTGGAAGGCAACATCCCATTCCTGCTGAAACCAACTGATGACACTGAGTTCCTAGTGTAATCCAGCTAAGGATGGATCATGGCAATGAGAAGTGTGACTCACCATACCCCAACAAAATGTATGTGAGTATTGCTGAGTATTTCTTTGACAAAATGTTCTCTAGAATGTTCTTGCTAGTTCAGCATATTTCCCAGAGCTAATAATACTAGCAGATCATATCAAAATTGAATGATCATCATCTGCTTTTGAGTATAGCTCGAATGCACTTGGAATGCATTAGGCATGTACAAAGTAAAGGAATGAGGTACCTTACAATGGTATTTGTTCATTGTTTCCAGGGAAAAGTAGCTGTTATGCTAACACAGCGGCTAGGCAACCTTTGATAACTAACCTCCTTAGCCTGGTGAGCTCAAGGGTGATACTCACAAAGAGACCAATAATCTCTACAAGCTAGGAGCTAAGGATGATGACAATAGAGAGTATAGGGGTCTTTCCAGATATGAGAAGATATTGGCAGTGGATCTCACTTGGAACTAAGGTTCCCTCAAAGTGGTTGCTAGTCACCACGTAAGATTGCATAGAACTAACTTAGAGTTTACAGGGTATATATCAGTGTCTTTATATAGGTGGGGATAAGTGGATCATGAGGTACATGAGAGAATACCTTGGGAAAGGTGGACATCCATATAAGGATAAGGAGAAGGGCATAACTCACTGTTGTGTGAACAGACATAAATAGAAATCAATCAATGAAATGGATATCAAATAGAATGAAACTCAGCCATTGAAAATAGTGGAGCATCAGTGGCATCCACAGTGATGGTGGAATATCAGTGGTGTCTGCAGTGATGGTGGCATCTTCACTGCCAAGATACCAATCTAAGGTCCCAATCAGTTCATCTTGCGCTGTGCCAAAGTTAGGTCCATCTAGAGATCTGGATCTGGAAAAAAGGAGTCTGGCCAGTTGGTGGCCAGTGAGTATCCCATATGGAAACAGTCCAGTAGCCCATCTGTCTCTTGATATAGATCCACTGCTTGAACCTCCATCATGGAGGTATCCTCTATCTCCCATCATTCATCATTAGAAAGTGAAGGGGTCATAAAAGAGTAGTGAAAGAATGCTGGCATTCAAGAAGTGTTTGTGTCCATTGCCTGTGGCCAAGGGCGAATTGTAACAGTAGCACAACCTTCTGAGCTCAATGATTAATCTTAACAGACCATACTTTCTTTGGAAAGAGACTCACTTGCACAATCATCCCTACCAGCACTTGGAGTTGGTAAGTGCCGTGTGAATGGCCTGTAATGAGCATAAAAAACACAGATCAACAGCATATAAAATGAGATATCTTACCAAATAAAAATATTGTATCCCTGTCCTAGTAGTTGTTAGAAAGCCACTGGTAGGAAGCCATGACAATTTTGTGGAAGTTCCTGGCCAAGAATGAGACCCTTTCTGAAGGGCTTCGACATAATGACATACTGGCCCATAATAATTTCAAAGTTATTGGATATTTGATGCCCAAGGGATGCCCTAGCAACCTTGGTGATTGTGCCAAACCCACTGGAGTAATACATGAGTTGCTTGTCACTCTTCATTATGTAACAATAGAGTTCCACCATGTTCATATTCAACAAAATGTATGTGGGTTCACAAGAAATCTCCAGTTGGTTGAACATTACCTTGGTACCGAACTGATTCTACATACTGTCAATGCAAACGATGAGGTTTCTGGAGCTTGCAGACACATGTGGGCATTTGAATGTCAAAGGGGTCTGAGCGGAGCCTTTCTGCATCATCATTGCAAAGACATGAACTGTTATGCAGATGCAAGTCTAGTAACCAAGGGACCTTCGAGGGTGATACTCATGAAGAGACCAACGACCTCAAAGGGGGATCAAGGACTAAGGATGTGACAGACAGTTGCTTGACTTTAGGGAGACTGAGGGGTAGACTGAAGTCTAGACTAGGGGGCTGAGGGAGAAGCGAAGCTTCAACTGAGGAACTAAGGCAAGCGGAGGCTTGGTCACGAGAGCTAGGTGTATATTGCATAGATCAAGTATAGGGATTTACAGTACATGGCAGCAAGGTTTTAGTAGCGATGTGACTACTATATCAAGAACAATGGTAGTTAGGAGCACTGGACCATTACAAAAGAAATGATCAGGAGAAGGCTGTCCATGATGAAGATGAAACAAGTAACAAGGGATAACCATGCAGTCAGGAACAATTACCTTGCAGTGAATGGAGTGAAGAGTGGAATGAGAACACCATTAAGGGAAAGTCAAAGGAGTGACCATGTGGTTGAGAATGTTACCCTGTGATGGCTGGAACGAAGAGTGGAAAGAGAACATCACTAGGGAAGAACAAGGGGAACAACAGTGAGCAGCTGAAGAAGAAGAAGGAATGTGGAATATATGTTGTATTGGATCAGGCCGGGAAGGACTCTACGTTGCAAGGGATGACAAGTAGTATGACATCAGGGAAAAGGAGGAAAATTGTAACATGAACTACAGCACTGAACTAGCATTTTTGAATACTGTAGCATTCTATATGGAGGCAATAAGGGGGGGGTGCATTATGGGGTACTCCTGACTCTGAACTTGGCAACCACACCCCAATTATGTGTTACTGTTGCCAATATTGGCAACATACCTTCCCAGTGAGCATTACAGTCTGTTAGTCAGGTAACCAGGGCATAAGAATGATGGTTAAGAATGAAGAGCTTGAAGAGTAAAAGCTAGAATGAAAACTCTACATGAAAAAAAAATGCATCCTTGAGGCCCATCTTCAAAACTGATATCTCACATTCATCATTTACAAATATTGCTCAACAATCTACCTGCCCACCTGCCTCTTAATCTAGAAGAGTCAACCTACCACTTTTGCCTTGACATGGAGCTTGTGGATGAGAAAGGGCCATGGTTTGCATTTAATAGGAACCTTGAAGCTTGCTTTGAGACCCACAAGATTTGTAATGGCAAAATGATCATTTTCTGAGAAAGGGAAGACTGGTATGATGTACTGATAAAAACAATCAAAGCAACTGTGAAGGCTTTACCAACTGACAATGAACACACCTTTCTTTGAGAGGTGTGGCTCAAGAGGTTTATAAAAGCAGCAGAGCTACAAGGGGCCAAGGTATCTGAGTCAGCTATTTCCTTTATCCTTATATGGATGTCTAACCCTCCTAAGGTATTCTCCTTACATACCTCATAACCCCTTAGCTCCTATCTGGTAGAGGTCATTGGTCTCTTTATGAGTATTGCCCTTGAGCCCACCAGACTAAGGAGGTTGGTTTCTAGAGGTTGCCTAGCTGCTGTGTTAGCATAACAAGTACTGGCCACTGACACATCCTGTAAGGCTGGAAAAAATGTTGTGAACTTAATCTGCTCTGTCATTAGACCACTATTGATCTGCATTTAATGTGAGTCAACCAGATATTGTTATGCTAACATGGTTGCTAGGCAACCTTGATAACTAATCTCCTTAGTCCAGTGGGCTCAAGGGTAATACTCACAGAGAGACCAACAACCTCTACCAGTAGGGATCTAAGGGTGGCAATGATAGAGTGAGAGTATAGATGGGTCTCACTTGGGACTAAGGTTTCTTTGAAGCAGTCACTAGTTACCATGTAAGATTGTGTAGAACTAACTTAGAGTTTACAGTGTACATATTGGCATCTTTATATAGGTGGGGATAAGTGGATCACAAGGTATGTGAGAGAGTACCTTAGGAGAAATAGACGTCTGTAAGAAGAAAGGGGACATAGGGGAATCCCTAGGGAATCCCATCTGAGTAAGACAAGAAATATAAATAGAGCTTGCTAATGAAGCAAGGAATGGAAATTAAATAGAATGAAACTCAGCCATTGGAAATAGTAGAGCATCAATGGCACCTGCAGTGATGGTGACAACTCCACTGCCAAGGTACCAATCTAGTGTCCCAACCAGGTGGTCTTGTGCCTTGTCAGAGTGGGATCCTGCCAGAGATCTGGATCTGGGAGGAGTAAGTCTGGGTAATTAGTGGCAAGGGAGTATCCCATTGGAAAGTAGCCCAACAGTCTGTCTGTCTCTTGGTATAGGCTAGCAGCCTATACCTCTAACATCTGAGTAGCCTCTATCTCCCATCATTCATCATTGGCCAAAGTTGAAACTTTGAATGAGTCGTTGCTAGTAGGTCCTGGTTTCCATAGTAAGGTTATGTCCTTTGCCTATGGCCAGGGGTAAATTGTAACAGATATTCAGTCTGATGCTATTTGAGATGATGCTCGATAACACAGTTGAGGCCAACATCAG
This sequence comes from Porphyrellus aff. niger, assembly GCA_038094255.1. NCBI lineage: Eukaryota > Fungi > Basidiomycota > Agaricomycetes > Boletales > Boletaceae > Porphyrellus > Porphyrellus aff. niger. The sequence goes on from JBBPTR010000197.1 coordinate 7,038, forward strand.
CAGGTTGGAATATTCCTGTGCCTGAGAAAACAACTCTGAGCTGGAATAAGACAGATTGCTAGTAAAACACTATATACAGCCAGCAGGAATGAAACAAAGAATGATATGTGGAAATTGGTTAAAAACATATGAATGAAACTCTTCTCCAGTGTGTACTGGGTAGCAATCAAGATAAATGATTGATGCTTGGTTGTTGTTGAGGTCAGGATTAGCTTTGATGACATGGCAATGGTAAGGTTCAAAGACATGTTCAACCCACTCTAGTGTCATGAGTATCTAGATGTATGCAATCACAGTCAATACATACCTCTTTTATTATCTTCAGGGTACTAAAATGGCTTCCTCTCTTGTTGCTCTTAGCAAATGTGATGTTGAACCCATTTGCCTTTACCTCATCCATTCCTTGTGCATGCACCAATGGAAGAGACTGTGGGGATGATCCCCCCTAAACTTGCTGGAATGGTAAAAATGTACTCTCAGGTGTGCTCACTACCAGGAGTGTATAAGCATATTTTATCTTTCACTATGATATCAACCTGATGAGAACCATGCTCTGCAAATGTGGTTTCACTGCTAGGGAGGATGTAATTTCTGATTTGGTCAAATCCAACAATGAGCTATAGACCACATCATTAGTAGTGCAATGCTAGTTCACAATGTAATGTACCTTAGGTAGAATAGAATACCATTTGATAATATAAACAAGGTGAAAGAAGCACTCTTCACATTCTTCCTCAGTGTTGGCAGGAAGTTTTGCAGCAGTGTAAGTGCCTTTTTGAGGTGACCAATTAAGAACACTGTCAAAGAAATTCCACACAAATTTCTTGATCAATATTAGCTTGGGCATAAAAAAAAGTAATGGATTTACCTCAGAACACTTGAAAGTTTCAAGTAACTCAGGAATGTGGTTTTGAATCACTGTGAGCATGATCAATCAGGTAATGATAACATTGATTGGAACATCAGACTTGTGCAAGCTCATGAGTTTCTCAATAATCTCATCCTGAACATGAGGATACTGGGAAAGAATACCAGAATCACTGAGGGTGTGTGCATTCACAACATTGTGAAGAGTAACTTCTGACCACTGGCATTTTGAGCTGTCAATCCATTTCAAAACAGTCCCTTTGTTCAGGCAAGTGAAGAGTTTTGGCTGCTGTTATGCAGGAGCTAATCCTAGTAACCAAGGTCTCAAGGGTGATACTCATGAAGAGACCAACAACCTCTACTAGAGATCAAGGACAAGTGAGACAGAGAAGGAACAAAGTTCTGACTAGAGACAAGTGAGAGCTTGGAAACTCAAACTAGCATGGATTGTGCAGATCAAGTATGAGGACTATGATATATGGCAGTGAGGTTTAAGTATGGGTAGGACTACTATACAGAGAACAATGGAAATGGGGACACTAGACCATTGTGAGAGAAATGATCAGGAGACACTATCCATAATAAGGGTAAAACATGTGTCTGTTACACTAACATAGCGGCTAGGCAACCCTTAGATAACTAACCTCCTTAGTCTGGTGGGCTTGAGGGTAATACTCACGAAGAGACCAACGACCTCTACCAGTTAGGGAACTAAGGGTACATCTTGTGGAGAGTATAGGGGTTGTCCTGGGTATGGGAGATTCTGATAGTGGTCTTACTTGGAACTAAGGTTTCTTTGAAGCAGTCACTAGTCACCACATAAGATTGTGTAGAACTAACTTAGAGTTCACAGTGTACGTATCAGTGTCTTTATATAGGCAGGGAAAAAGGGGATCACAAGGTATGTAAGAGAATACCTTAGGAGAGATAGACATCCATATAAGGATAAAGAGAAGAGCATAACTTGTCATTATGTGAATGATCATAAATAGAATAATTAGGGACAAATGGAAATTAAATAGAATGAAACTCAGCCATATGAAATAGTGAAGCATCAGTGGCATCCACAGTGATAGTGGCAACTCCACTGCCAAGGTATGATCAGGAGGTGCCTCGCCTCTTCAAAGTGGGGTCTACCCAGAGATCTGGATCTGGGAGGAGAGAGTCCAGGCAGTTGGTTGCCAGAGAGTATCCCATGGGAAAGTAGTCCAGTAGCCCATCTGTCTCTTGGTAATAGCTAGAGGCTTGCACCTCAGTGAGGAACAAATCCTCTACCTCCCATCATTCGTCAAGGGACAACAAAGGACTGACAAAGGATTCATGAAACAATGCTGGTGTTAGAAAGCTGATGTGTATGTCTGTTGCCTGTGGCCAAGGGTGAATTGTAACAGTATCAAAGTGTGACCATATGGTCAGGAATGGTTACCTTGCAGCAGCTATAAGGGAAAGCAGAAAGAGAACACCACTAAGGGAAGACAAGAGAATGAACATGCAGTTGGAAGAGGTTACCTTGTGATGGCAGTAAAGAAGAGTGGAAGAAGAATGTTGCTAAGGGAAAACAAGAGGAACAATGGTGAGATAAGGAGGAATGAGGAAGAGAACTGACAGGGATAAATCATATTGGTATAATCCTGGAAGGATCTCGATGTTGTAAGTAAGGGAAAGCAAGACAATGGACAAGGAAAGAAAGAAAATTGTAACAGCTGCTTTCATTGAAGAGCCTTCACTATTGCTAAAGGTGACCAGTCATATTTTGAAGTGGCTGTATTGATATGAATCCAGAGGAGTGGATGGTACCAGTTGATGTACTTGTGAGGCTCCTGTTTGGTACTTCCATGTTTCCCACAGCACTCCTCCTTCCAATTGGTATGTTCTGCACACAAAATTGCTACCATGTCCATCTCTGCTCTTGTACCTGAGTCAATACATGGGGAGTCCTTCAGCACCTGCATAGATTTCCTATATCAAATTACAGTCCTAGTCGTAGTCATGAACATTGACTAACTGTATTGATAGATTTCCTCATTGCTTTCATGGTCCCTTGGTTGCCAGCTAATGCTACTGTTCATGCCATCACCTCTGCTGTTTTGCAGCAAGCTGGCACTGTTGAAGTTTCCACTTTGCTGCCTGCTTCTCTGCTTCATGCTCTGCCAGTTCCAGTTCCTTGCTATCCAGCTCTTGCAACCGTTTCTACTGAGCTACTTTTTCCTCCTCTGTTGTAAGCCACTTCCACTTCAAGTTATCAAAGGTGAGCTGTTGCTATTTCAGTGTGGAACAACTCCACCCTTTTGGTGCAGGGTGGATCTCTCAAGCCAGCTGAATGCTAACTCTCTATTGGAAGTCCTGTGGTATCCATGGCCTCTCTGAGTCCAAATCACTATCTAACAGCTCAGCATCTAGGCTAGATACCTGAATGTTTTTCCCTGCCACACTATGGGAGATATATGCATGCATTCTGGGATCATCACTCTCATTTGCCTGGTCTATAGCACCCTTTTGTCTGTGAATTGTGCTGTAAGTGTTTTGTACTACCTCTAATACATGAAATACTCACTTCATAGATCCTTGCATCCAAATGGAATGTGAGTATAATTTAAGAATAGCTATCCAAGAATAGTAAATATGAAATAGAGATGGAACTCAGTAATTGGAAATAGTGGAGCATCAGTGACATCCACAGTAATGGTGGTGTCTGCAAAGGTACCACTCTTGCATCTGAATCAAGTAGAACTCCCATGTCCCAATTGAGTTGGATCTTGCCATAGCTCTGGAATGGGAAGGAGAGATCCATTGGGTCATCCTATAGTAAAATTGTAGCCTTGAGGGAAGTAATCCAGAAATCCATCTGTCTCCTGATATGTGCTAGTGACTTGACTTTCCAGCATGTCAGTAGCCTCTATCTCCCATCATTCATCCTGAGAAAGCTTTGAAGAATAAAACCAGTTGTCCTCTTTCAATGAGTATCATGGTATCTGTGGTCCTGTTATGTCATCCAGTGTCAGCCAGGGGCAAGTTGTAACAGTACTGTTGCTGTGTATGACTTTATGATAGGACCATTTGGGCATGAATTGGTCCAGAAGGCATGTCTTTTCTCTAGCTCTTATATCTGTCTAATGCATATTTGAAGTCTTGGGAACACTGCTAGGTCAAAGACTGGAATCTATCTATAAAATGCCTGACAAGTAAAGCCACTTAAATGGCCCTGAATGAATATCTCTGTATGCATCTCACCCTTCACAATGAGATCAAAAATTGAATGGGTGTAGTCTATGGAGTCAAGGAGGTTCAGCTCAGCTCAGAGTCTGCTGTGGCAGAAGATGATGCTGATGTCCCTTCAAGTGTAGTAATTTGTGATGCACTGGGTTTGGAGGATGTCAACATACCCACTGATGTTGACATGATCTCACACTGTGTCGAGAATACTGAAAGGGGGCAGGACAACACTTTGGTAGCTGCAGGAGAGCATGAAGATATCTGGGCATACATAAACTTTGATGAGTAGGTACCAGTACTTCATTATATCATAGTCACAGTGGCAGACCCTACATTATGCATTACATGTTGCCATTATTAGCAACAACCTGGAAAACCTGCATTACATGCCAAGATTTGGCAACGAAGCTCTTGTTACGGCGTTATTTTTGGCAATGCAATGACCCCTGCATTATACATTATCATTGCCTCCATACAGAAGACTACAGTATAGCAATGTTCTGGTGCTGCATAGAAAAGGGGTACAAAGTGTTGGAATTGAAGCAATCATGAGCACAAGTCACAACCCGCACCAGACCATGCTGTCTATCAAATGATATGTGCACACCAGAGCATGCTGTCGAAGCACACGCGCCGTCATGACTGTCACAGTTCAATTGATTCATATACCCACTTGAATACACAAATGTCTCAGATCTTGTTCTTTTACTTTGTCCATAATAGTATTTAGTCTGCATGTATGTGGTGAACACCTCAGTCCGTTGTCTGCATATGACAACTGAGCTCTGTTGGTTGATAGCTCTGTTGGTTGATAGTCATCGTGCACCTGCCCACCATTTTATTATAGGTTATGAGCCCTGCACTGTGCCTCTGCCTGACATTCACTTTGTCATGTCTATCACCATTCCTGTCACTACAGATACGCTGCCTACAAACGTGCCCAAGCTAGATGTTAAGGGCACAAATTGGGTGATCTTCGCACTTCGTTTTCCAGTAGCTGTCAAAGCCAAGGAACTTTGGAACCATTTTGATGGCTCATCTCCTTGGCCTACCCTCTCTAATGCCCCCACTGATGTAGAGTGGGCTGCCCTTACAAAATGGACGAAGGATGAAGCTGTAGCAAAGCACCTTCTAACCCAACGTATCCCAGACTCTATCACTCTGTGAGCAAAAGGGTCTGCTTCCGTAGCTGACATGTGAAATGCTATAGTCATTGAATACATGGAGAAAGGAGCATATGTGCAGACTGACCTTCACTCTCAGTTCCTTGAGTCCCATCTGCCTAAGGGCCAAGAGGTCCATCACTTCCTCAATGGGCTTCACACCAAGCACAAGGAACTCGCCACTGTTGGTGTTGCAATTGACGAGCAGGATTACCATTCAACCATTATTTGCTCTTTGCCCCCTGCCCTCACCAACTTCACTTCTGCTCAGCTTGCTGCTGCCCAGCTCTACAGCAACACAAAGACCATTGCTCCAGATCTTCTCATTTCCCTTGTCATTGAGGAGGCCAAATGGTAGAAGGCCCACTCTACCTCTCATCTCAATGGCAAAGATCATGACCATGAACACAACAAAGCTTTGGCTCTCATTCCCTCTCCTAGAGGCCATGGTCATGGTCATCATGGTCAAGCCCATTCTGGGTATAACAGACGGGGAAGCTCTAGGACTGGCTCTGGGACAGGTACATGCTGGATCTGTGGATCGGATCAGCACAAATCACCTTTCCACTATCTGAAAAATTAGCAAAAGGATCCACATAACAGACCATATAAAAAATACCTCTGTCTTCCTGGCTGCTGAGAGCAGCATGCACGTTTACGCCATAGACTCTGAAGATGAGGATGGCATTTTTGGTGTCTTTGATGACTCCAGTGACGATGAATTGGTCCCTGGACTATTCCCTACAGACACAGATGACAGAGATGGAAAACTTGCGAACAAAGACTGGTTCTCACTCACTGCCACAAATGATTTGTTGGCTGATCAAGTGTTTGCAGAGGATACTGATGATGATGGTGATTCAGTTGCTTGCTCCTCTGATGATGAAGATGTGGTTTTCAAAGTTACAAGTGGACTGCCGCGTGCAGATGCTCACCATGTCAAGCTATATGATTCTGGCACTACCTGCCACATCTCCCCTTATCTTGATCATTTCGAAGGCCTGGAGGATATCCCTTCCAAGCCATTCACTGCCACCAACTGGCAAACATTTAGCATGACCAGTGTTGGTAACATGATTATAGATGTTCTGAACAGACACAATGTGTCTTGTCTTCGCCTTACCGAGATCCTGTATTCGCTGGAGGTGGGCTATACTTTGGTTTTGATTGGTCATCTTGATGAGCTTGGGCTCTCAATGACATTTGTGAATGGATACTGCACCACTCTCAGCTCAGATGGTGCAACAATCAGGCATATTCCATGTACCTCAAAGGGTCTCTATTGTGTCGTTCATGACCTGGATATCACTAGCGCTGTAAATGAAAATGTCACTGTGATGGAGCTACATCGCTTGTTCAGGCATATCGCACCTTCAGCCACTTGTCATCTGGCTGAACATGGTTTGGTCAGTGGTTTGAAATTTGATGACTCAAGGGATGGGGAAACCTTTTACAAGTCATGTGTCTATGCTAAAGCAACACACAAGCCCGTGGTGAAGGAGCATCAGGGGAGCGTGTGGCATTGATCGGCAATGTCGTCTGGTCTAACATTTGGGGACCGGCTCCTGTTGCAACACTTGGTGGCTTACACTACTATGTTACCTTCATGGTCGATCACTCATGACTTACCTACATGTATGTGCTTCGTCAGAAAAGCGACACCTTCACTGCCTACCAATTTTTTGAGTGGTGGCTCGACCAGCAACTTGCTGCGAAGTTGAAGCTCCTCCATTCAGATCGAGGAGGAGAGTATCTTGGCCGTGAATTCATGCTGTACCTGCAGTGCCAGAATACTGTGCAGTGTTTTACCATGCACAACACTCCTCAGCACAATGGTGTTGCAGAACACCTGAACCACACTCTGCTCGAGTGGGTACATGTGATGCTGCATGCCAGCAGTTTGCCGAAATTCCTGTGGGGCGAAGCTGCCAGACATACCGTTTGGCTCAAGAATTGGATACCCACCAAGGCACTTGACAGTCTGACACCATTTGAGGTTGCCTTCAATAAGAAGCCGTATTTATGTGGCTTGCACAAGTGAGGATCTGTTACACAGACGCAAGTCTAGTAACCAAGGGACCTTCGAGGGTGATACTCACAAAGAGACCAACGACCTCAAAGGGGGATCAAGGACTAAGGATGCAACAGACAGTCGCAGACTGAGAGATCTGAGGGATAGACCAGAGTCTAGACAAAGGGGACTAAGGGGAGAAGCGAGAGCTTCGACTAAGGATCTGAGGCAAGTAGGAGCTTGGTCACAAGAGCCACGTAGATTGCATAGATCAAGTGTAAAGACTATGATACAAGGCAGCGAAGTTTATATACCAGTATGACTACTATACTGGGAATAATGGACAAAGGGAAAACTAGACCATCGTGAGAGAGGTAGTCAGGAGGGACGCTGTCCATATGGAAATGAAGCATATATCAAGAGGTGACCACAAGGTCAGGAACAGTTACCTAGCGACAGCAGTAATGAAAAGCAGAAGTGGAACGCCACTTAGGGAAAGTAAGGAGTGACCATGAGGTCAGAAACATTACCTTGTGACGACTGGAGCGAAGAGCGGAAAGAGAACATCACTAGGGAAGAACAAGGAAAACAATGGTGAATGGAGGACGGAGAAGAAGGAGAATAGAACAGTATACATCGTACTGAAGTAGTCCTGGGAGGACTTCTATGTCACAAGGGATAAGAAGTAGCATGATGTTAGGGAAAAGGGAGAAAATTGTAATAGGATCCGAGGTTTTCGTCTGCGTTGAGAAGGGGACAAAGCTGGGTGACCATGTGGAAAAAGGGTGTTGGGTGGGAATTGATGACCAGACTGGGACTGCTGCTCGCATCTATTGGCCATCGTGCCAATCCATCACCATCAAACACAACATCTACTGGGACTCTTCCCTGCATGCCATTGAGGGGAAGGATCAAGACATTCCTTTGGGCAATGTCACTCAGGTGTATGTCCCCACTGCTTCCCATCCAAGTACTAACTCTGTCACTCCTGCGCCCATCTCTTCACCAAGCCTCTCGTTGCCATCTCCATCTCCTACCATGTCACCACGTACCATCAATGCTGTCGATGCAACATGTCCCAAACGCACTCACCGGCCCTCTCAACATGTTCTCAACATCATCAATGGCAAGGCTACTGATCTTGCACCTCCGTGCAGTGTCCAGCTACCAATACCCCTTCCCAAAATTCCCGAATCCAACCCAGGCACCATACCATTTGAAATGGACAGTACAGCAAATCACATGATGGCTGTAACTAAAACAGTGATTGACTATGATGACAACACTGAGCTTGCACTCGCACTGAACGATTTTATGGCCGAAGCTGAAGCCCTCGAGCCCACATCTATCATGGATGCAAAACGATGGCCCAAATAGCCACAATTGGAACAGGGAATCCATGAAGAACTCAACACTCTTCAGAAGGCCAACACTTGGGAACTTGTTGATCTACCAGCCAGCGCAAATCTTGTCAGGTCAAAATGGGTCTTCCATGTGAAGAAGGACACTGCTGGTAACATCGTCAGATACAAAGCGCACCTTGTTGTGCAAGGCTTCTTGCAGGTACTGGGTGTCGACTATTTCAATACCTATGCTCCCATTGCCAAACTCACTTCCATCCGAACAGTCCTCATACTCACTGCATGACAGAATATGGAGTTACACCAAGTTAACATTAAAGGTGCATATTTAAACAGTGAGCTTACAAACAACAAGCACATTTACATGCACCAATCCCCCAGATATGTCAATACCACCCATCCACAGCATGTTTGTCACCTGCACAAAACTTCGTATGGCCTGAAACAAAGCAGTCATCATTGGTACCAAAAGCTCATAATGATTCTCGTCAATTGGCTCAATTTCAGGCAATGCCAAGTCAACCAAGCCATTTTTTATCAGTGCACAGGCGCTGCGCTGGAGATTATTGTTGTCCATTTTGACAACTGTACTCTTGCAGTGACCTCACTCAGCCTTGTCAGAAAGCTGAAAGTGCAACTCAGCAAGCATGTTGAGCTTACAGATTTGGGTGAGCTATATTGGCTCCTTGGAATTGAAGTTTCTCGAAATCATGTGGAGCATACACTTTCCCTCACACAATGCTCATATATAGCTTTCATCATTTGCTGCTTCAGTTTCGATCAACTCAAGCCTGTTTCAACACCCATGGAACCCCACGTAAAACTATTCACTGGTCAATCACCCTCAACTGGCGCAGAATATACCATGATGCAGCACATTCTGTACTGTGAAGCTGTCAGCTCCCTCATGTATGCCACACTCAGTACACAACCCAACATATCATATGCCATCACCACTATTTCTCGCTATTTGAGCAATCCCGGCATGGCGCACTGGGACGCCATTTGCTGCATTTACTGGTATCTCAGCAGTACTCATAACTTACGGTTGACCTACGGGGGTAAATCACGCCAGCTCGTTGGCTATACTGACACAGATGGCAGCATGGCCAAAGATTGAAAGGCCATTTTAGGCTACACTTTCCTAATCAACGAAGGGGCTATTTCATGGAGCTCAAAAAAGCAGGACATTATCTTACTCTCCATGACAGAGAGCGAATATGTTGCCACTACACACACTGTGAAAGAAGCGCTTTGGCTCTGTACACTCATCACTGACCTCTTCACACCACTTGATGGTGCAATCACCCTCTTCTCTGACAATCAATTGGCAATCACACTTGCAAGGGACCATCAATATCACGCACACACAAAACATATTGACATTCATTTCCATTTCATCCATTGGGTCATTGATGGCAGCAAACTGTGCTTAGTCTTTTGCCCTACAGCTGACATGGTTGCTGATACCCTCATGAAGGCTCTCCCATCGCTGAAAGTCAAACACTTCACCGCTGAACTCAGGTTGCACATGGATTGAGGGGGAGTGTTGGAATTGAAGCAATCATGAGTGCAAGTCACAACCCACACCAGACCATGCTGTCTATCAAATGATATGTGCACACCAGAGCATGCTGTCGAAGCACATGCGCCGTCATGACTGTCATAGTTCAATTGATTCATATACCCACTTGAATATCCAAATGTCTCAGATCTTGTTCTTTTACTTTGTCCATAATAGTATTTAGTCTGCATGTATGTGGTGAACACCTCAGTCCATTGTCCACATACGACAACTGAGGTGAGCCCCTACTTGAACACTGTACCTACTTGAACTAACACAAAGTACTTAGCTCCGTTGGTCAATAGGTAAATATACTAGTCCATTGTCTGTGTACGACAACTGAGCTCTGTTGGTTGATAGCTCTGTTGGTTGATAGTCATCATGCACCTGCCCACCATTTTATTATATAAAGAACAGAAGCCAGCCAATGCATTGCAAAACACATGTCTGCTTGTTAGCTACAACGTGCCTACAGGATGGAAACCAGGAAATGAGCCAGTTGCCACAAGCTTGTGCTGTGTGACTGAGAGCCATGGAAAATACTCACCTCCAAGGCAAGTCCTATTAGTTCTTTTCAAGGTCCAATAAGTCTTGCAACTACCATCAGACTGCAAGTAATGCTAATGCTCATGGTAGTCTTTCTTCCTCAGGTTGATTTAGTCAGTGGCCACTGCCATATGGAGGGTCAAGTCAGTGCACCACACATAATTGGTCCCTTGGCTGTCGTCCCAATCCTACTGGCATATCCAAGAACTCAAAAGGAGGAAACAATAGCAGATGACCGCCTCCTTTCGACTGCACCCTCAAAGCAATGTGGTATTCCACCCCTTCAGCTCAGTTCTAGTGCCATATAAAACCTCTGGCATCAATCTCTTGATTAGTTCCATTTTCAAAGGATTGCCATGTTCTAATTCATTTTGACGAGGTGGCGAGGCTCTAGAACTCCCTTGGACGGAGATCCAGCATCAGGTACTTTCATTTTCAATGACTACTGTTCTGCATAATTCGACAGTCAGCAGAAGAACTGCTATCTCGACGAAACAGCATCCCATACTTGGTTTCTTGAGACGAAATATAGATCTTGACATGTTGCTTAAGCTGTGCATAAGGATCTCATCCGGATTGTCCAGAGCACAGTATGCACACTCAAAATCATTCAATATATTAGTCTCTTTTGACTCTAGAGCTGCTGGCCTCTGTTCTACATGTGTTCTCATACTGAACCGTTCACACATTGGCCTGTCTGAGTACTGCAACCGTCGAGACCAAAGGATGGGCTCACACTGCAGGTTGACAAGGGTCAAGTTACATACCTGGTATAGCGAGGTCTTGTAGAGCAAGTGCATCACTTCGTTCACATTGCAGTGATATACTTATTGGCACACCATACATTCATCTCAACGGGTGCAAGATATGACTTTTTCGGGGTGTCTAGTTGCTGACAATGAAACTTGAAGATTGAGAAGGCATTTTGAGTCCAAGTTGAAGGGATACAGCAGCTGTCATTAGCCCTTAGGCATTTGCAAACAATGTGTCATGGTAAACATATTGAATAAATGGTTGGCGACATACTCCGGACTTAAACATGAGCATTCAAATTTCCCCAACTTCAAAGATTCTAGGTCAGTTCCACTATCCCTTCCTGACTCGCATCACTGGCCAACCAAATACTGTCTTTGTAGAGCATAGGATCCATTCATTGTGCTTTATATTTTACGATGTGTTCCTTCGTTGAGGCACATTCTCTATCAAACGCAGGCAGCTTTGTGTAGGGCTGCTCACCATAATTTGTCCCGGTGAATGGCAGAACGTTTAGTACAGTGTTCCCAAATCACCACACTTTCAATAACTATGTCCTTTTTACCTACATGTTTCGTCCCTCGCATGTGCACGAAGCGCCATGACATGGGACACACAATTAGCTAGCGATGTTCAATCTTCAACCCATAATCTAGTCAACCAGCATTAACTGGGTAAAATGTTCAGAGACGTTCAGTCATTGCCAACTGCATACATGTGTGGTCCAGTTGCTCCACAATGAAGACCGCGCTGGTGAAGGACTAGCCAGCATTCAAGCTTAGGGCCTCTTTCTGCCAACACAGTGCCTTTCCCTGACTTTCAAGTCTGGCATTACTTGCACCAGTGGTGAAGGAGACCATAAAACTATGTCATGCAGCACGTCTTTTGTGACTGCATCATGGATGAGAGTGATGTCCCGATTCAAATCAGAGATGATCTCAACTGATGCAGAGTCTAGATGGTTCGTGTTTTATTATACTGTCAATCACTATGTGCTTTGAGTGCCAAGTTCTTGACCAGAACGGTCGCTCCACACTATTGCCACCTGTGTCATCGATGCGAAGTCAACAAGGTATGCTAGTGTTTTTGCGTCATTTCACAATTGTTCTCTTGATGTTCATCAGCTCAAGAGTGAAATCAGCTGGATGATTATCCTGCACTTTTGTCTGCACTCTGTCGGCAATTTCCCTCAACTATTGACCTTCATGTACAGAGTCCCAGAGGTGAATATAACATTGCAGGATCTTGGTACGTCCCATGGCTCTTATGCATCAGCTACATGGAATGTAGAGTTGCAAAGCCTTCTGCCACTGTTTGTGGATGGGCGGTAGAGTCTGCTGACTCCTTATTTGACACGAATGAGTCGTATATAATAAAGACAACAGCAGTTCACTCCAACAGCCAAACAACGAGGACCTCCGATTCAGTTCGCTACATACATGGATTGTCGATTGGAGTTTAATTGATGATACCTTGCCATTGGATGGTACCTCCGTCCACCAATGCCAGTGAATGTAAATTCAAATCAACATGGATGGTTGGTGTCATAAAAAAACTCATCATTCAATACCCTAATAATAAGTTGCATGATACACTGAGAAGAGAAACTTCTTCCTAGTCATATGACGAGACTGGCCAAAAAGCCGACAGCGATCAGATCACCATTTTTACCACTCAGGTCCATCAGTGACACTTTCCTTGGACAGAACATGAGACCCAAATGTCAACACCAGACTTAGCAAAAGTGGTACATACTATGCTCTCAAAGTGGACAATGCTGACCAACTGCATCTCGGACCCGGCTGAAAACATCATCCCAACACCTTTTGCATACCTTCCAACCCCGAGAGGTTGCCAGTCCACAATTTTTCCGAGCAAGCAAGGAAAACTTGATGCAAGGCCCAATGGAAGCAAAGAAAGCAGCAACGGCCGGCACCGATTCCGGTTTAATGACCGAGTCGAGGACATTCATGCGAAACGAACATGGCAACGTCAATCCTAGGCTCACCAGTGATTCGTGTTGAGGAAATTGAATATATCCTCGCGTGTCGATGGCGAGTGCAACCCTAGAAAGTGACCGACATGTCTGCAGAAGTTGTAACAGTCCACCTAATGTGATTCCACCCGACGTGTTCCAGCCTGAACGGCAATTTATGATGAGACATTCCAAGTGCGGCCATGCCGATACCAGTTCCAACAGTTGGTTGTCCCTCAGGCCCACGGTCCAATGGACATTGAGGATCAGGCAACGGAGACCGCTGAAAGTCATGCAGGGGCGCAAGTCTTCCGCACCAAGCAAAAGAGTTCGCTCACGGCCACCTTGCGAAGAAAACTTGATGTCCTTGATGGTGCGAGCAGAATTAGACATTTGCAATCCAGTCCAAAAGGAAGAAAATTCCTGCTTGGAAGGACAGCTGGTGACGGAGGCAGTGAATTCACTAAGAACAGGCAATTGAATCCGGGAGAGCAACTGCGAAACATGGTCACAGGACTTGGATTCCAATGTCAATTTGACCAAGGAAGAGAATAGGAGAGGTGGATCAGAGGCCGGCAAGATAGTGTTTATCAAGAAGCGGAGCTGGGTCAATACAGGCATATGAGATAGATGTGCAAGAGCATCCATGTCCAGAGCCATCAGAGGACATTCCACGATCCGGAGGTTTTTCCACCTGCAAAAATAGTCTGAAGGAAGTTTGAAATCGTCACATGGTATGTAAAAGTGCCTGATATTTGGGGTGAGAGTGGGTAACACTTCGAGAAGTCCATCCATCCAACATGGATCATCAAAGTCATAGTCATCCTCGTGGAGATTGACAGAAACTAGATTTGGGAAAAGTGGCCCAGGGGTAGGAGGGTTCGCAAGGATACCGAGCGCTTCGATGTCGAATTCAACATAACTGAAATACCATATATATCGGATACGGCGTGCGTAACTTTGTAGGTGATTCCACTCGATCTCTGTGGGAGGCCTGCTTGCCGAAAACTGAGTTGTGAAACAGTGGGAGAGTCACCCGTGAACAAACCAAGTATGATGAATGTTTGTGACTACTTATCTTACCTTCGGTTTGGATGAGTTTACTGAGCGAAATATATGCGGGAGACACCCCATGAGGGGGGTTAGGTCATGCAACTCCTCCCAGAGTACATCCAACGCTGGTTCTCTGAATGCGCGACATGTTCTTGCCAGAGATGTCAGCTCG
>JBBPTR010000198.1:0-18703 GCA_038094255.1 Porphyrellus aff. niger
CTTGTGAAGTTGCGGTGATTCGAGGTGGACGGATGCAGAAGAGCAATAAATCTACACCACCCCTGTTACTCAGGTGATGGATAAGTTCCCAGGCCTGTTCTATTGCTGTGAGTTCGAAATCCGGTTCGTCCAAGCCGACTGTGTCCCAGATATGGTACGTCCTACCGCCCACAGGGAACGAATAGGGTTTGAAGGATAGAGTGCACCCTGCAGCGCCGTCAGACACGGCAGCTACCTCCCTCCCAGCGATCAGGTTGACTACTGAACTCTTGCCAGAACCTGTCTGGCCAAAGAGGATGATATTGAGAGAGCTAGACATGGATAGTCTGCATGACGGCCACCTGAGCCCGATGCCAAGACCCAAAATGGAAAACTGGACGTACATGCAGTGCCAGCGGTATTCGCAACTGTACCGGAATACGTGAGGAGGACCTGGGAAGGTGTAGAAGGCACAGCTAGCTGCGTTGGTCTTGAATCAACGAGAAATGGGTTCAAAGTTCCGAAGACGACGTTGAAGAGGTTGTAGGCAAAGGGTGAGGGTGAACTAGTCTCCGCACGAAAAGGGCAGAGTTCTTATCTGATGGCAGCGTTACACGTTGCTTACCTTCCGGTAATACTTCCGTTCTGCGCCGCGTTTTCCCCTCGTGCACCCCTTATCCTTGGTTCCTGATGTGTTGTTCTATGTGGACGTTCACACTGGCCGTGACTGCAAGTAGGCAACTATCTTGACTAGCTACTATGTACCAGTAAGTACTATACATAACAACCTCGTGATTATGTACTTACTATTCACCCTAGCACGACCATCCCGTTGTGAGGGATCACAGCAACCTGGACAACCTGTGCGAGCAAGGTGATTGGGCAGTTTCTGCCGTTACCGGTTGATGCAATAATAACTTGAAGGGACCACATGCCAGCCGATATAAGTTAGGGAGGGCGTAAAACGCAGGTTCAACAATACCACATCACCCCACGGTACCATCTGCGGTGTTTTGTGTCTAGAGTCACCGGCTACTCGAATTCTCCGCCTCGGCCATGTTCAAGTTAGTCTGGCGTCTGATTCGCCTTTTCAAGTACCTCCTTGTCTTGCCCTCCCGCTTGCGAGCATTCTTTAGGTGCAACACTGCGTTGAACTGGCTCGTTTCACTTTTGCGCCAAATCAAGAGGCCCAAAGCATCTTCCGACTCGAATCCACCATCCCCCGTTCTATGCTTGCACGACGCCACGCCATCTCATGTGGCGTTGGACGTAACTGCTCCTGAGCGCTCTGATCCCCCGACAGATCCTGTGGTCCCTGCGGCTGCGAGGTTGGGCATCGCCGAATTGAACAGTCGTTTGCAGCGACGAAACCTCAACTGGGACATCAAGCCTGGAGTTGCCAATGGTGTCATACGATATAGCCAGCGTGCCCACAATGCGTTCGTCACTTTAACACTCGTCCCGTTCGACGCCCTCACAAGATATCAGAAAACATGACAAACAATTGTGGATCCCAGCCGGACAGGAGGATTTTACGTATGCCTCTCGTTTCCGACTCACTCGACTGCAACGATCTGACTAATAGGCAAACGGTAGTGAGAATCGGCCACAGGGCTGGAACTGGTTCGTCCATCCAGAAGGAAACACCGTGTTCTGTTACGAAGCAGAGGTGCGGTCCGTCTATTCTACTACATGTATTCGTTGAGAGAGTTCTTCTAGCGTAAGCGTATCTATAGCGACACGTTCATTATGGAAGAAGACGGACTAGCTGAAGGAATCGTGGCCGTGGCAGAGATCCTCATTGACGCAGCGGGATTGGAAGGCTCCTACGTGGAACTGACATTAAATGTGACCCCGCAGCGCGATGGCAAACGGACGTGCTACTATTACTTTGTTGATCACGGCAACCGTCGCCTTTTTTGGCCTGTCGAGGTGGACGCATGGCAGGTGTTTTGGCCGTACAGAGGAGTTACCCAAGCAAGCCAGATGAGTGCGTTAATTAGATACTTCCCGTCTCCTTCCTCATGACTCGCGAAGGGTACCTTCTGGAGGCGTATTACTGGTAAACTCGATCCCGTGAATCCTAGGCAAGTCCTGCAACATTACAACGTCTAGTATTTACTAATTTCGGCATTAATTCAGGCCTCGTCTTAAGACACTTTTCTCCAGGCATCACCGCGAGTACTATCCCAAGCTTCAGCGGGATGAAAAGAAGAACTTTTGTGAGCTGCGAGGAATGTTGAGCCATGCCAGGGCTGGTGTGTAGTTCGTGATGGACTTCCATATACTCACGCCTCATTCAACATTAGACTTGACGACATCTGATACTTCTCTAAGCCCGTTTGCATTGGAGGATTTGCAAACACTATCAGATATCATAAGTCCGCTTTCAGGAAGGTTCTGTCGATACCATATCCGTCAGAGGCCCTGATTACTTATGCAGATGGTACACAAGAACCTAACGAGTACGACGTATGTGTTGTTGGTAGGTCTCTACACTCATTATTCTAATGTGGTAATACTTAATTGTCCTTGACAGCACGATTAATGTACACTTTCGGTATGCTTCCTGTGTCAGTCTATGCACAGTGATGAGGTTGACTGGTAAACTAGCTAAGAATAAGTTCATGAATTTCCATGGACAGATATGGGCACGCCTCGATGCAGACAAGGATATCTTTGAGGATCGATCATGGGAAAATCGGATGATTTTCAAGGCCACGAATCTCTTACTACTTTGGTCACCCAAGGAACATGCACACCGGATACGGCATGTATGGGCCAATCAAACTATCGTCGAGCCACGTTGGAAGGACTTCGTGACCAGGATGATCACAGAACTGAGCGGATTCGTGGTCTTCGTAAGGACGGGTCATTTTCCTCTTTGTTCCCTATCTAACAATGAGCAGTCGACATTAATCATCAGCGCAGACTTTTCTTTTCTTTTCTTATCAGGTGCTACTATTCAAATGCAGGCTATTTGCTTGGGATCAATGCTTATGGCGACTGCTTCTATCATGTTGTCGTTTATATTGTTGAGGGTGTATACTGATCCAAAAGTTTATGATCCCACCAACGCAGTACGTTTCCTCTCTTTTCTTGGCTGACGCTCACGGCACATTAATTTCCAGGCACGCATCTTGTCAAGCATCCGGGACAAAGTAGGAATTTCTTCTCTCGCCATCACGCACAGCTTGCCTATTGCTTCACTGATCTGGTCGTGAGTCCCTTCCATTATGCCCAGTGCGACTTCTCATCGTTGTCCCAGAATGCTCCTCTTCGGTATCGATCTTACCTACTACATTTTCATCCAACCATACCTAGCTTCGCGCATGGTTTTTAGCGTTATATATCTCGTCCTTCTATATTTTGGTTGGTTGAGCACCGTGACACTGGCTTCTTTTTACTCCAGTGATTGACCGCTGAACACTAGATTGTGGTTTAGTGTTGTGATATCATTGATTCGTGTTCGTGTTTCATGTCATATGTCGCAATGTTCTCCTGTTCGGCTTAAAATATTAATGGTGTATACCGTCGTTGAACCAAATACATTGACACTCTCCGAAGGCCATTATACTGTTACCGTTCCCATGGGCATCGAATCTAGGACTTCGTAGTTCTCACTGCCATGCAGTTCTGGTCTGCACGTCCGATCCTTCCGCGTCCTCTTTCTGTAAAGATCGTTCTGTCAATCCATAGCAATAGCAATTGACGCGATCGTGGTTTCTTCGTCCGTGTTTCTTCCCGACCGGTTGCTGTGGAGGTCACCCACTACTGGGAGTTTATCCACCACTCTTCCATGTCGACTTCCCGCTTGAGATGCGTCATGACAAAGGCAACCGAGGCACAAACCTCGTGTCCACATGCTGGCTCGCCCAAACCAAACATGATATGTCCTACCTGCCATACGGAATGGGTAGGGTTCGAAGGAAGACACCTTGGCTGTCTCCGGAACGGAGGTGGGCATCCAATAATGTGTTCTCGCAATCTGCACGATGATCAGCCAGATCCCGGGGCTATTGTCTGTCCGAGGTTATCAACACCCGGAATATGAAGCTGAACTTACCTGCCCAAAATATTTAACAACCGCAACAGAATACACGGGGGGTACAGAAGGTACAGCTAGTTGGGTCTGTTTGAATTGACAAGGTGTTGATCTAGAATCAGACAGCTGCTAGTGGAAGTTCTGGACGAAGTTAATGCTGAGGAAGCTGGCGCAATCCGAGTTAAAAGGGCGGTGTTCTTGTTCGATGCACCGCATTGCATCCCAGGTATGTCGCACCATCCACAAGCATATCTGTTGTCGTGGTTCCTATGTGGGCCTTTTGAACACCATCGGTCTAGACTCGGAAACCCGCTTTGCACAACATTCACTGTTTTCACGGGCAGATGTCAACAGCCCTTAGAACGCGATATCAAGCACCCTGGAGGATCGTGAAACGTACCATGGTTTACTCATGTGTTCTGGCGGGTGTTCCACTGTATACTTCACGTCGGGTTGGATGCCAAATACGTCAATGAATATCATCGAGCTTACGGAAGATGGTCTGACGATCCATGGCCTAGGTACGATGATGATGATGAGATGTTCATGCGTGCGTGAGGCACCGTTGTGCACCGACATACAATCCAATTATCCAAGGTCAGGAGCCAAAACAAGCAAAGAGAGAGAGATGGCGTATATGTGTGTGATACATCATAAACCGGTATGTATCGCGTCGTTGATCAACCGGTCATTGCTCGCCTGCAGTCCGCACCACCTGGGTAAGTGGTGAAACCAGCGTCCCTTGGACCCTGAGATGGATCCCCGAACGTACAAAAGGACATTCTGCGCGTGCGTGCGCCAGGAAAGGATGCAGGTCAGGGGAGACGTTGGATGACTGTCAGTGTGCGAAAGGCGTACCTCGAACGCGATGCTCACTCAAATGCCACCCCTCGTTCGCCTTGGTCCGCAGCAAAATAGCCAAATAAAACCGAACGTTCCACCTCCTGAATCCCTCGTGTATGACGACGTCTTCGAGCGCCGAGAGCGGAATAAAGTGACGCGTCGTGAAGAGGGGTGGAAGGAGGGGGTGCCCGTGGTGGGATTCGAGTTGGATGCCGAGGGTTTGGAAGACCAGGAGGGATTCTGTGACGGAGGGCGTGAGTGGTGGGGATATATATATGTGCGTGCGCGGGGAAGCTTACCGTGTAGGACTTGGGTCGAGCGTGACCAGAGGAGGTACGTCAATGCGATCACTGTGCTGACGAGGAGAACGGGGTGCGAGACGGATTGTGTCGAAAGGATACCGACCGCGATGAGGACGATCAGGTCGAGCCAGGACCATGCGCACGTCCCTCGGACGACCTGGTTGCTCCCATTACGGGCCAGACGCCAATGCTCGACGCGGTACTCTGTGAACCCAGGCCACTGGAGGACTGTGAATTCGGGATGGGTGTCGGGCAGGGGGCGGGTTTGGTGCATGCATCGAGCGTGCGGAGGAAAGACGAGTTGTGCTTACTCAGCGAGTGTTGATCCGTCGCACCAACGTCCGACTCGAACGTCCAGGTCAGTCCAACTTGAACGATATATTGTTCAGATATCAGAAAAGGAGGCAGCCATCAGAGTTCGCTCAACCAACTCTACAGAAAAGCCGCTTCTTCCGTTGCATGGAATCCAATCTCAAGTCCATCCCGCGATCAAGCGAGATTGAAAGGTACGTCCTCGTCTAATTGCTCCGCATGTGCCGCTGAAATCCCAGCACTACGTTATTCTGTCGCATATATGGGGTATCGACGGGCTTACGTGTCAGCAGATGTCGAAGAGCGATGTCCGGGTCTCTCAACTCTGTCCTGCTCGGTGAAACGGGGGTTTGCAAGAGCTCACTGAATAACCTGATTGTCGGGGAGGAAGTCGCCAAAACCTCTGAGGATAGCGAAGCATGCACGATCTTTTACGGACCATACTCCTTTCAAGTGCACGGCACATCGTATGCCATATGGGATACCCGCGGCTTCGACGAAGCGAACTCGGACACGGAGATGAAGTCCGGAGGATACCTCACCGCCGTCGAGCAAGCTTATAAGCTGATCCGGGATTTGACGACCTCCGGAGGGGTCGATCTTCTCGTTCTTTGCCACCGCGCAGGGCGTATCACCACGACGACGCGGACGAACTACAGGTTGTCCTACGAGGTGTTTTGCGAGTCCCGCGTCTCCACCACGGTCGTCACCTATTCGAGTGCTACCTGCGCATGGACGGTTGGTGGGACAAGAACGTCGAGGTGTTCCACGGCCATGAAATGGTGGCTGCAGGCCACGCCTGCGTTCCTGGACTGTCAGTATACCAACCTCCTGATCAATGGTCCTTTTGCGATCTTGGACCGAATTTCGTGAACGTCCGGAGAAGTTAAGCTCCTCGGAAGACTTTCTACGCAGACACTGCGGGCTTGGTATCCGCGATGCCCAGAATATCATCCTTATGAAGGGACATGATAAGTAATTCAGTCATACCATCACACGCTAACATCTATTGCTTCGAGGTCGTGGCCCCCGAAGACGATGGTTTAGGTTCCTGGGATTTTAGTACAATTCTCCGATACTTTGTCCAATCATTCTTTTGAAGTGTGCTATACCATTGGCACCAAGTTGATTCCATAACCTGTAAACGTTGCTACACTCACCTTGATGCAGTCTTGTGCTGGTGCATTACATAAACTACCTCGTCTCACTTCGGCGCTAAATACATAGACCCGAGACTCACCCGAAACCATTTCCTTCGACTTCGACTCCCCGCCTCATATGCTGTCGCGCGTTCGTTCAGCGAATCGTCGTCAGTCGATAGTCGTGCATGCTTCCGATCACCCTGTTTCCCGTACTCGCACTGCCGACCAGGCTGCAGCAGCGGAGTCGAGCGTCATAGAACTGAACAGTCGTTTAAAGGAGCTAGAGCCCAACTGGAATATTCTCCCTGGAATTGCTGATGGAAAGATTCGACACGATCAGTGTACACGTGATGCGTATGTCCATTTGAAACATGTCAGCTTGATTCTCACTGCGTGCTAGAAGATCCGCTGACAGTTTATGGATCCCAGCTGGACATGAAAGTCTTACGTACGCCTCTCGTTTTGCTCTACCGCGATGATCTAACTGGTAGGAGAACCACAGTGAAGTTCCGCCAGAGGGTTGGAAGCGATTTGTTCATCCCGAAGGAAACACCGTGTTCCGTTATGAAAAACTGGTGCGGTCTATTCATTCTATAATAAGTATTCGTTGCCAGCATTTTCTAGCACATGCCTATCTATAGTGACACGTTCATCATTGGAGAAGCTAGATTAGCTGGTCAAATTGTCTCTGTAGCAGACATTCTTATTGACGTGGCGGGATCACAAGATGCCAAGACGGAACTCGTGCTGAATGTGACCCGAGAACATAATGGCAAACGGACGTGCTACTATTACTTTGTCCATCATGACAAGCGACGTCTGTTCTGGCCCATCAAGGTAGACGCATGGAAAATGTTTTCGCCGTACAGAGGAGTTACCGAAGCCAGTCAGATGGGTGCGTCAATTTGATATTTTATGTTCCTTGCTGATGTATGTGAAGAGTATCTTCTGGAGGCGTACTATTGGTAAACTCGTCTTCGTGCACGCCTGGTAAGTCTTGTGACTATTTCATTATCTAGCAGGTATTAACTGTGAATTCATCCAGTTGTTGTCTCAAGACACTTGGTTCCAGGCGCCACTGCGAGTACTACCCTTATGAACTCAATGCAAAGATTGTTCGTGAACTGAGAGGAATGCTGAACCATGCCAAGACTGGTGTGTATGATATGTGAATCACATGTTTTGATATACTTATTCAATATCAGACTTAACAACCTCTGACACCTCTCTGAGTCCATTTGCAAAGGATGATTTGACTTCCCTCTTAGATGTTGTGAATTCATTGTCAGGAATGTTTCCTTGATGCTTGTACTCATTAAGGGTCCTGATTACTTATTTATAGACAAAGAATACAGCAATTATGATGTCTGTGTTGTTGGTAGGTATTTACATATTATCCTGATGTTGGCACTCATGCATTATGGAAAGCACAAGTGATGTACACTTTTGGTGAGCTTTATCAATCCACAGCAACTTGGGGGTTGACCTGTGGGCCAGCTCAAAACAAGTTCATGAACTTGCATGGACAAAAATGGGCACGTCTTAATGCAGACAAGCATATTTTTGAGGAGGACAAATGGGAGGAGCAGGTAATCTTCAAGGTCATAAACCTCCTACTATTTTGGTCTCCCAAGGAATATGCCCACAGGATACAGCATGTATGGGCTAACCAAAGTGTCATCCAGTCACATTGGAAAGACTTTGTAGCCAGGACAACCAGTGAGCTTGGTGGGTACATGATCTTTGTAAGAGTGGCTCATCTCTCCCCTTTCCACCCATCTAATGAAAAACAGGCAACAATAATCATTGCTGCAAACCTGGCTTTCCTTAGCATACCAGGTGTAACAATTATAGATTCACCTTATTCAGGTGTAGCAGCTCTAACACAGCTTTTCATCTCTGGTTCTACACTCATGACAGTCACCTCAATTGTGGTGTCATTCCTATTATTGAATGCATATGGTGATCCAGCAGTCACTGACTCTGCCAATGCAGTAAGTTTTCTATCATTTCTCCATCATCAATACTGATACATAAGTTTACAGATGCAGATCTTGGCAGCTGTTAGAGACAAAACAGGAATTCCCTGTCTTGTAATCACACACAGCTTGCCTATGGCTTTGCTAATTTGGTCGTAAGTCTTTTCTAACACTTATTATGAAATTTCACTGTTTTTCCTAGAATCTTCCTCTTTTTTGTGGGGCTTGCCTGCTTCATTTTTGCTCATGGGTTACTAGCTGTCCACATAGTTTTTGCTATCACATATCTCATCCTCCTATTGTTTATTCTATTGAGCTATGTGACATTGACTTCTTTTACTAATTGCTGTTGACCAATAAAATGTTGGGTTGTGGCTGCTATTCCATAGTGAATGTAGACCATCACTTATACCTTGGGTACAACCAAATACTATGAATGGACAACCCATCTTTAATACTCCCAAGTGGGTAAGGGAGAACTTTTCTCTTGCATTACAAGTACTTGTCAGTGTAATGAATTCTACTACATATGTATCCATTTGTGAATATGGACAGGTGGTTTAAAGTGAATTTTCTCTATCACCCATGATCTCAAAGATAAAGAATTTACAGTATGTTTCTTATTCCAAATAACTCAGGACTTATGGGCTCATGTTGAGTCACTACCATCAGGGCCACACTAGAGCTGCAAAGATTGTTTTCATGGAGTATGAAATAATGCATATACACATCACATATGAGGACCAAACTGCAGTCTAGTATTTCATTAGTGAATTACCTCTAAAAGGAGCCAATGTGAAGTGGCTGAAGATGCAAAGACATATGAGAATGAAATATAGAACAGCAAAAATTACTAGAACAACTAGTTGCACTCCAATGAAAATATAGAAAACTAGTGCAATAAGGAACAGGAAGATTCTGGGAAGAACAGTTTGAGCCTGCTGTGGGCAATATGAAAAGACTCACGACCAGATCAACAAAGCCATAGGCAAGCTGTGTGCAATCACAAGAGAGGAGATACCCACTCTGTCTCGGATATCCAACAAGATGTGGACCTGCCAATCAATGTTTCTAGACCTCTGATTAAGAAATAGCAAAAAACCTACTGCAGCAGTGGGATCAGTAAGCTTTGGATTGCTATATACACTCAACAACAAGAATGACAGCACAACTGAGGTAACCATCAGAAGTGTTGAACCAGCCATCAAAGCTTGTACTGGAGCTGTTACAAGTGGCTCAAAAAGGAGGCCCAGGTTTGCACCAATGACTATTATTGCCTGATTATCATTAGTTAGGTAAATGAAGAAAAATGAGCCATACTTACAAAGCCAATGTTCCTGCCCATATCATTAGTCATCCTAGTCACAAAGGCTTTCCAATGTGGCTGGATGATGGTTTGATTAGCCCAAACATGCCATATTCGATGGGCATGTTCCTTGGGGGAGAAAAACAGTAGAAAGTTTGCAGCCCTGAAAACCATCTGATCTTCCAATTTATCCTCCTCAGATGTGTGCTTGTGTGCATCAAGCTGCACCCCTTTTTGTCCATGAAAGTTCACAAATTTCTTTTTAGCTGGATGATGGGTCAACTTCACTTGTGGGTAATCTAAGTAAAACAAACTTACTGAAAGTGTACATCAATTGTGCTTTGTGTAAAATATGAGTGCCATATCAGAATAATGTGCATAAAGACCTACCAATAATGCACACATCATACTCATCATATTCTTTGTCTGCAAAGGTAGTTAGGATCTTGAATGAACACAAGCACTGAAAAAACATTCCTGACAGTGAATTCACAACATCTAAAAGGGAACTCAAATCATCCTTTTCAAATGGGCTTGAAGCCATATCAGAGGTTGTCAAGTCTGACATTGAGTGAGATGTGAGCACATGCAAACATATTATTGATTCACACATACAGGCCTTGGCATGATTCAGCATCCCTCTCAGCTCACAAATAACATTTCCATCCAGTCCATAAGGGTAGTACTCTTGGTGGTGCCTGTAAACAGATATCTTGAGACAACAACTGGATTAACATTGTAATCAGCAACTACTGGATGACAAAGTAGTTGTGGGACTCACCAGGGATGCACAAAAAGGAGTTTACCAATAGTGTGTCTCCAGAAGATACTCTTTGCATGCATCAGGAAAGAGAAAGAGAAAGTTCAATCAACATACTCATCTGGCTTGCTTCAGTACCCCCTCTGTATGGTGACGACATTGTCCATGTGTCTCCCTTCACAGGCCAAAAAAGACGCCGCTTGCCATGATCAACAAAGTAATAGAAACATGTCCGTTTGCCATTATCATCCGGGGTCACATTCACTACGAGTTCTGTCTTAGCATCTTGTGGTCCCGCTGCATCAATGAGAATGTCTGCTACAGAGGTAATTTGATTGGCCAATCCAGTTTCTCCAATGACGAATGTGTCGCTGTAGACAGGCATGCACTAGAAAACACTTGTAATGAATACCCATTAAGAATGAATAGACTATACCAATTTTTCGTAACAAAACACGGCATTTCCTTCAGGATGAATGAGCCGTTTCCAACCCTCTGGTGGATCTTCCCTACGGTTTTCCTCCTAGTCAGATCGTCATGGTAGAACAAGACAGGAAGCATACATGAAATTCCTGCTTCCAGCTGGGATCCACAAATTGTCAGCGAATTTTCTATTGGCTAGTGAGAACACGGTGAGATGCGTTTCGAATGGACATACGCATCGCGTGTTTGCTGATCATATCGTATGTGTCCATCAGCAGTTCCGGGTTGAATGTCCCAGTTAGGCACCAGCTTCTTTAAACGACCGCGCAACTCGATGTCGCTCGATACTGCTGCCGCAGGGCCCGCAAGGTGTGTGGGGGATACAGCGTATTCGGAAGTAATCACCTCTACCGTCAGATGAGGGTTCGTCGGGGGGTCGTATGGGACGTAAGGCCGTGAGCTCGAGTTAGGAAGTGTTGTCTCAGGCCCCTCCATTCGGCGCGAAAGGGAGACCAGCTGGTTTAAAGCAATAGAGAATATCCGCAAGGTGAGGTAGCGACTTGAAAAGATGTATTACATCAGCCAACACGGGATGTTCCGGCCGCGTTCATTCCTAGTGCATTTCCTCCGCATAGATCGTTCTGTCAATACAGTTATCTATGGCAATAATGATCTACGCATACACGGTTTCTTCGTCCATGTTTCTTCCTGAGTTCCCACCCACTACTGGCAGTTTATCGGCAAGCTCCTCCGCCAATGATACATCCATTCTGCAGCGCTTCGTTAAGACTTCCACCACCTTCTTTCTCTTTGCCTCATCCTTCAGTGGTGTAAAGAGGCCGAATGCGCGCGAAAATTCGACGAACCACGCATCGGGAGGCATGTTAAAACGTCCATTACCATCGCGACCTTCCAACAATCTTGCGATGTTATTCCGCGACTCTTCGTACTTGCTGTGTTCTGGCAACGCCGTAACGCAGGCATGCCCTGCAACTCTCAAACCAAACCTCTCCAGCTGTTCTACGTTCCTCGTCCACCAATCTTCCATGTCGGCTTCCCGCTCCAGATGCGTTATGACTAATGCAACCGGGACACGAGACCTGCAAAGGACCTCATAGAACAACCGATAGTTGGCTTGCGATGTCATGGTGATTCGAGGCGCGCGGATGCAGAAGAGGAGTAAATCCACACCACCTCTGCTGTTCAATCCGTGGATGAGTTTGCAAGCCTGTTCCAACGCCTCGTGTTCACATTCCGGCTCGTCCAAACCGACCGTATCCCAGATATGATATGTCCTACCCGTCATACGGAACGAGTAGGATTTGAAGGATAGAGTGCACCCTGCGGCGCTGTCGGACACATTGGCTATCTCCGTCCCGGCGATCAGGTTGATTACTGAGCTTTTGCCAGAACCTGTCTGACCAAAGACGATGATATTGCAAGGGGGGGAGCCGATGAGTTGCTCTCGCGATCTGCACGATGATCAGCTCGGCCCAGCGGCTACTGTCTATCCGACGTTACCGAGGCCCAGGAACCGTAAGCTGGACTTACTTGCCCATGATTCAGAATATGTGAGAAAGTCCGCAAGGCACAACCAGTTGTGTTGGTTTTGGAATCAGCAAGCTGGAACCTGGAACCACGGAGACGATGTTGAAGAGGCAGCAGGCTGTTGGAAAATGGTCTAACCACAGGAAGGGCGGAGTTCTTATCCGATTTGTTCGTTATGGTAGTCACGTGGACGACCACCTCTGCTGAACCACCTCGAACTGTTCGGTAACCTGGCTGACCTGCGATAGGCACAAGTGTTCTGGCAAGTGTCCTGTATATTTGAATGATGAGGCCGAAGATAATTGACCTTGTAGGTGGTTCCATGATGCTAGGTCTGACAATCTACTGTGAGTTCCCGTCTCTTGGAGTCTTGGACGGGTGGAAATCTGCCTTGAACCAAGTAAGATCTGTGGTACCATCCCGCAACTAAGTCGGACTGACCTCCAATCTGAGATTTCGCCCTAGGTCGTTGATGTCAGCCCGCGCGGTGCACCTCGGAATTCGTGATATGCCGTGAGTCTGCGCGATCCACTCGACCGCTCTGGAATGCGTCATCAGTGTGATAACTAGAAGTCATAATTAGGCTGGCTCGTGGAGATGGTACGACAGTCAATCAGTACAAGAGCTCTCGTTAGGATCTTACTTCAGAGGTTCGCCAATGACCTTTTCGTTGTATCCTTTGGGTGTCCTTTGATGTTACTTTGCATGTAGCTGCTCACGCATGCCACGAAATGTTTTACTGCCTCGTGTCCGTGTCGGTCACTCTGGTACGTCAATTGCGTTGCATTGTACCAGGACGTCTACGACTTTGAGGGCAAGCCATGGGACAGTCAGGTTTGTTCGAGTAGCCGGGTCCCTGTTTGAGTATATGCTACCAGTTCATTTACAGTTAATACCCTAGCGAGAACGGTGTGAAGACAACGGAAAGAATTGCTTGTAGGAGTGACTACGATAACCTGGAACACAAACCATCCAAGTCGGAATTAACCCATACGATCGGTGCCAAGTAGCAGACATCACTCGGTGAGAATTTTCGCGATTCCAGGGGCGTCCTGTTCTCGAATGCCACAGCGCACCTGCAAAATCCTCACCAAATCCCTTTTCTGCACCTTCAACTTTGCAGGCGTTCGACATCCCCTATTACTCAAGTCAAGATTCTCCAAGATGCCCTCGATAGCCTCTCTAGACCTTTGCATCCTCGGGTCGTCCGACAACGTGGTGACGCAGGCATGCCCGCAGAACTTGAGACCACGTTGCTCAAAGACGTCCGCATTTTGGTCCCACCAGTCCTCCATACGTTCTTTTTGCTCCAGATATGTAATCACGACGGCGACAGGGACCGCTTGTTGACACGCCACCTCGTGCAACAGCACATAGATCCTCTGCGTGATCGTGGAGATACGACCTTGACGATGGCAAAGCAAGAGAAGATCGACTCCCCCCTCCTTGACCAAATCCCTGACGAGTTTGCACACCTGCTCGATGGCGTGCAGGTATCCAGAATCGCCTATCATCGGTTCGTCCAAGCCGATCGTGTCCCAAATGGTGTAGGATACGCCGTGGACGACGAGCGGGTATGGTTGGCAGGTCTTGGTGCAACCTTCGATGTCTGGGGAAGTCTGTGCGATTTCCTTCCCGGTAAGCAGGTTGATTACGGAGCTCTTTCCAGAGCCAGTTTCTCCGAATAGAACGACGTTGAGAGATCTGTTCTTTACGGCGTCCTATAACGCGTGGGATTCGGATCAGCGTATTCGTATTCGAGACAAAGTACTACTTGTGACATCGTTTCAATGAACACATGTAGTGACTCAAGGGAAAGTTCGAGTAACGACTCAGAGGGAAAGGGGAGTAGACGGGGGATTATCGATGGATGAATCCCGAGTCCCACGGGCACGAGGGCTAAACGTTTTTCCCAAAGTATGAACTGAATTATATAATTCATTACTAACGCAGAGACGAAGAGGCGCCCACCGATGGATTGCTTTTGTTTCTCGCCGACTATCGCAGGTGATGAAATTTTGAACGCAACGACGAGCAGTGCGAGGTCGCAAAGCCGGCGGTGCTGAGTTGTCGTCTGCTTCGTCATGGACACTGTCATTGCTGACGAACGTTTATTGTTGCTTACATTGCACGAATGCATCCCGATGAACGAGGCGACCGGACGAACCAGCAAAGACCGTCAGAAGATGCTACTGGTCCATGGGGTACACAGGTAATGATAAATGTCTTTGGATGAAATGGCTCCACCAAAATGAGGGGAGCAAACGGGCTATTGAGGACGTCTAGAAGGTGCATGAGTGTGGTAATTGACAATGTACAACTCTTACGGGCTCGTAGTATGCATGCGACATGTGGCGGGGGGCGGACGGGCACAGAAAGTTTCCGCTCACTTAGCTTAGCCATTCTCGGGAGATGTACAGGGGTTATTCCGCTTTCAACTTTTGATCCGTCAAACAGCGGTGTGCAATATCCGACGTCCTGCCATCGTTCAGAGCAGCGCCGAGGAAAACCAGCTCCAAGTAATACCAGGAAGCGGTCACGGAGACCGAACCCGTCATGATGTGTCGCGATTAGGCGTTCATGAACGCTCTGTATCGCCTCTCTTGATGTCTTGTGCGGCACTCGGACTAAGCGAATCCTCACTTACCTAGCGAAAACCATTTAGCAAGGGGCAGTGCATTCATACGACGCGTTGACTCAGCCCGTGTGGGCCGCACTAGACTAGACGCGTCCAAGACTAACCTTGTTTGACCTAAATCGAATGTCGACTTCGACATCAACGGACCGCCCGTTTTACCAGGTACGTTCATGACAAAAGTTCTTTGTCTGCATGACGCCACCATGGGTCCCAGTGCGGTGATTGTGGATATACGCCTCGGCGTTTCGCCCGTTCATTTGCGCGTAGTACGAGTTGACGATACGGTCTAGACCTCTTGATGGCGAGGCTATGATCATATACATGGTAGCTCTGTCAGAACCATTGTGGCGGGCCGGACGCGGGGGAGAACAAAACTTATTTCGGCATCCGAACTTTTACCCCAGATCCATCTCCGAGGGATTGTGTCCGACTTACTCACTGAGTTAGGGACCGACGACCACACCGACGCGACCGCGCCCCGTGGCGCCCAGTTCGGCCGATATCGGCGTAACACCCGCGCTGAATCTCCGAACCCCCCTTCGTTGCGATGATCCGGTGGGGACACAGCCCACGACGGAACGGAGTAGAAACTGCCATCTCATCTCGGGTTCGGGGACGCTGGCGGGCACTGGCGGGGCGTGCCTTGCTTTGGCAGCTCGCCGGCACGTCGTCGCGACCAGGTGCGTCGTTTACGTTCCTCGACCTTGATCGTTGTCAGCCGGCCGGGGCACCGTGCTGTGATAGAGTGAATTCGGGGTGCTGTACGCGCAAGGTACGACGTACGTTAGGACTCGGCATTCAATATTCAATATTCAATACTCAGCGTTTGGATGGCCGTACGTCGGGCCCTGGGACCTTCCGGGAAACTCCTCGAACTGGAAACATTGGAAGCGCGCGCCTGCGTACCTACGATCACGCCACGACGGTCCCTCCCGTTCTCGTGCCTCTAGTTGATGCGATCAACGGCCTCGCATGAGCAGACTCGTCACGGTCGCGCAGCATCTAGTCGGTTTCGATCGCACGCACCGCGTCTTGTGACGATGTCGGTCGTCGCTTTTGATCGGTATCCCGGAATGCAGATCGTCGGAACTCGCGTAGAGGAGGAACTCGTCTACCACCTTGATCGCCGACGCTGCGCTTCCGGGTCCTTCCGACTATTGCAAGGAAAAAAAAATAAAGAGGCAAAGAGAACGACGACCCGACCCGATCATGGCACAGCCCGACCAGCTGCACGAACGGCGCTGGATACCATCCCGACGTCGCAGCGTTGCAACACCGTGCCTCGCGCTTGACGCAGAACGAGCACCATCATTGCCATCACCACCCGACGTTCGACTCATCTGTCAGTGGCAATCACTCGAGCCCTGAGGTACGTTTGATCGCCTTCCCACCAACGTCCCGTCGCTTGATGTACATTTATCCTAGAGTAGACGTGTATATGACTACCCGAGTCGGTACGATCGTCGGTCGTCAGGCATCATACGTCCAAGCTTGATTGCTGCGACACCATCTGCCAACTAATTTCGTGAACCCGGAGCAAAGCTGCTCGCCGGATATGATGCAACGAGGTGCATACCAGGCTCCAGGGTACGTTTAGCGAACGATCACCAAGGTCCTAGGGTTCACGGCCGAACCAGTTCAGCCACCAGTGCGCTACGACTGATGTTAGGCGGTGGTGAAGAAGCGACGTCCAATGTCATTCATTCGTCACGTCGTGTCCACGGTGTGCCGTATCAGTCCCACAAGAAAGAACGCCAGGTCCCTAGCGCGATCGAATGAGTGGATTCGACGCGGAACAGTCATCGGATCGAAGGGGATGAATGGGTGGAAGCGTTATTCTCAAGGGACTTCATTTGCATTGGAAACACGACCGTGTGGTGCGGCGTCGCACGCGGATGAACGCGGCGAGAAGTAACCCACGCACACAGCACTCAATAACAATGCCATGGATCGGA
Source organism: Porphyrellus aff. niger (assembly GCA_038094255.1). Classification (NCBI taxonomy): domain Eukaryota; kingdom Fungi; phylum Basidiomycota; class Agaricomycetes; order Boletales; family Boletaceae; genus Porphyrellus; species Porphyrellus aff. niger. The sequence goes on from JBBPTR010000198.1 coordinate 17,233, forward strand.
GCGACGGTGGTGTCACCGCACTGAAGCGCAGCCCGCCACAGAATGGAGACACATGACCTGACACGTACTTGAAGTAAGGAAGGCGGGGTTCTCCGCAGCGAAACATGTTCAGCGCATGTACGATAGTGTTTCGAACGGTCTATTTGCAAATGTGACGGGACAGTAGTTTCGCATGTAATCGAGGCACCGCAACTCGAACGGTAGGCGTCTGAAAGAACTCAGACGGCCGGCCTCCCAGGCGTCTTTTCTTGCTCGGGGTTAAGATATACCTGGACGAGTAATCCGATTGAGTACGTTGCCAGACGAGGAAGAGAATGCTCACCTGTGACCCACCCACGCCGTTCTCCCACTTTTGGTACCTAAGTGCAGTGACGCCTCGTTTCTCTGCGCCGACCCGCTCCGTCTCCTTCAAGGACTGGCGGACCGCCCTTGCGGTGATTTGGGCGTACTTGTTGTACCTAGGATACGTCTAGGATCAACGTGGTCGTCGAGCGTATGGCACGTACGTGAAGACGCCTCGCCAAGTTGTGCTCATGTTTGTTGTGTTGGATGTCGAGTGCAAAAAGCGAGTTGGTCGTCTTCCGGAAGTATCCGATTCGACCTCCCTTTGAGGGGTCGACGCATGGAGTGACCTGGTTTCATCTGAGAGTTGGTTCGCAGCGACGATGGCGGGCATAACCTGGCACTACGTTCTCAAGTTCATCATCACCGGTGAGTGTTCGTGTTTCCCGACGTTCACTACGCTCACCGATGGTCGCGCCAGGCGATGCGGGGGTCGGCAAGTCGTCCTTGCTCGTGCGCCTGACAGACCAGCGTTTCATGACCAATCCGGACCCCACCGTGGGTGTACATACGCTCGACCATCGTCCCCAAGCTGACGTCTCCCCGCTGCCCTAGCTCGGAGTCGAGTTCGGTTCCAAGTTGATCGAGATACCAGAGCAAGACAAGATCGTCAAACTCCAATGTCAGTCCGTCCCTTTCCCGAATCCCACTCCTACACCGAACTCGGCTGCGCTCACTCTTGGACCGCTCGCACAGGTTGGGATACGGCCGGGACCGAATCCTTCCGCTCGATCACCCGCTCGTATTACCGTGGCGCTGCGGGGTGTCTCCTCGTCTATGACGTGACCTCTCGTACGAGTGCGTAACGTTAACGCCCGCCCATGATGGCATCCGTCTTCGTTCTTTGACGCTCCACCTCCCTCTTTCGTGCGCGTTGCTCCCCGTCGTTGCTGTATGGTTATCGCCTCCCTAACACCACCACCACCACCATCCGCTTCTTTGCTTCTCAAACACAGGTTTCATGAACGCGCATACGTGGCTCACAGACGTCCGAGAACACGCAGACCCACACCTCACCTGCATCCTCGTCGGCAACAAAGTCGATCTCTGCGAACCCCCCGATCCCACCACCCCACTCCGACAACGCCAAGTCAGCATCGAAGAAGCCTCCCTCTGGGCCCACGAACGC
>JBBPTR010000204.1:0-21337 GCA_038094255.1 Porphyrellus aff. niger
GGCCTCTGATGGGTGCAACCTCTGCCTAATTATGATCTTTGCTACTTGTGGCTTGTGATTGGGGGAAAGGGTAGAGTAACAACTTGCCAGTGAATAGATTGTCTGTCATGTCAGAATGGTATTATATTTGGGCTGCTTGATATGGGTGAAGGTGTGTAGTGCCTCCTGGTTATGATCTGGGGACCAGGTGTCAGCTGCATTCCCAATCTTTAGGAGCACCTGATGCTGGAAGCTGGCAATCAGAGCCCTGAGATTAGGAGGGTGTGCTTACTATGAGTTTGGAATTCATCACATAGGCAGCATTGCTAGCCTAGTGAACTTAAGTGCAGTTTTGAGTGACATAGCTTGTATATATGGGGCTAGGGTCTAGCTGTGTTCATGTAGATATAATTGGAATGTGTTGCTGACTATGAACTTTAACTTTCACAGCCTTGAAGGGGATGCCTCATAGAAGGTACCTGAGGGTGGTGCCTATTCATATGTTGTGTCCTTGGACATGTTTGAAACCAGCAGCTTTTACTGCCTTGCTGAGACATGTGACAAAGGTCTGTCTAGTCAAAGGCTTGTTGTTATAGTTTGACCTTGGCCCCAGCAAGGTCTTGACTTTGTCAGGGAATTGGGAACATATAGTATACCCTGTTTGGCATAGTTTACAATGATGACTTGCTTATCCATTTCTCTTCTGGTGATTGGGACTTGATGGAGGTTAGAGAACCTTCTGGAGACTTCTTGGGAAATCTATAGGAACCTCTTAGAATACCTCTGGCATCTGGTACTGACTTCTAGTTGTGTGGCTAACTAGGTATTCTTAACAACTGGTTGTTATGCTAATGTGATGGCTAATGATAACCTCAAGAACCTAACCTCCTTGTCTCTTAAGCTCTGAGGGTGGTACTCATGAGGAGACATAACAACCTCAAGTATCAGGAGAGCAAGGGTGATGGTGTGATGTCCCTTTGGACTAGGATTGGTAAATCTTCTGGTGCAGGTTGAATGGTGAAAGGGGTTCCTTGTAACTGGGTGAGGGATCGGGAACAGAGATAAAGTTCAACGAAGAAGGTCTCACCTAAAGCATGAGGCTTTCCCAAGGCAGTTACTAGTCACCATGTAAGATTGTGTAGAACTAACTTAGAGTTACAGAGTATGTATTGGCATCTTTATATAGTATAGCAGAGAAGGATCATGAGGTACATGAGAGAGTACCTTAGGAGAGGTAAATGTCTATAAGAGGAAAGTAGGCATAGGGGAATCCCTGGAGTGTCCTGTCTGAGTAAGGAAAAGGAATATAAATAGAACTTGCTGATGAAGCAAGAAGCGGAAATTAAATAGAATGAGACTCAGCATATGAAATAGTGGAGTGGTGGTGCATTAGTGGTGTCTGCAATGATGGTGGTGCTGGCCAAGGTACCATCATGCCAAGGTACCATCCCCATGTCTTCATTGGGGTAGTGTGTGGTGTGGAAGAGTGGGGTCCACCTGGAGGTTGAAGTCTGGGAGATGTAACTCAGGATGGTTAGTGGTAGAAGGGGCATACCCTTGTGGTTGATAGTCCAGTAGTCGGTCTGTCTCTTGGTAGAGCTCTGCCTTCTATGCCTCTAGTAACTATATCACCTCCTGGTCCCACTGCTTGTTGTCTGTTGTGAAGAAAGTTGAGTAGTTGTCCAATCCCGATAACCATGTTGAAAAAGAGTCACCCATAATGTAGGGGCGAATTGTAACACTAGTTCATAGTTCACTTTCTGTTGTTTTAGATCCTTTTCCTTTCTTGCTTTTTGATATGCTTTTTTCTTAGTGCACTGTGGGAGTTGGCATGGTTTTACCTCTGATCTGTTACAATTTTCCTTGTCTTTTGCTCAATTCTCTTCATTTCCATCCCATGTGACGTAGAGATCCTCCCTGGACTCTACCATTATGACATACCTTGTTCTTTCTTTCTTCTTCTAAGTCCAGTACTCACTATTGTCCCCATTGAGTCTCCTTAGTGATTTTCATTTCTGCTCTTCTCTCCAATCGTCACAAGGTATCATTCCCAACCTCATGGTCATCTTTTTGATATACATTTCACTTCCATATGGACAGCACGCCTCCTGACCATCTCTCTCACAACGGTCTAGTTTCCCCTCTGTCCATTGTTCCCAGTATAGTAGTTATACTGGTATATAAACCTCGCTGCCTTGTATCTTAGTCTTTACACTTGATTTGCGCAATATACGTGACTCTTGTGACCAAGCTTCCGCTTGCCCTAGTCCCTCAGTTGAAGCTTTGCTTCTCCCTCAGTCCCCTTAGTCTAGACTTCAGTCTATCCCTCTGATCCCTTAGTCTGTGACCATCCATCACTTCTTTAGTCCTTGATCCCCTTTGAGGTTGCTGGTCTCTTTGTGAGTATCACCCTCAAAGGTCCCTTGGTTACAAGACTCGCATCTGCATAACATGATCCTTGTTACATGGAAGCAAGTCCTTATAACCAAGGGGCTTGAGGGTGATACTCATGAAGAGACCAACAACCTCTACAGAGGGATCAAGGACTAGGGACAAGACTGAGGTCTTGGACTAAGGGGACTGAGGGGTGTTACAATCCACCCTTGGCCAGCAGGCAATGATGACCTTAATTTCATAAGCATATGGGCACCCCATTATTTGATAAAGGAGGACAACTGGTTTTATTCTTCTAAACTTGAGCAAGAAGATTGATGGGAGATAAAGGCCATGGACCAAACAGAATGTGAAGCTGTGAAAGAGTACATGGAGAATGACACCCTACTGGACTACTTCCCAGAAGGGTATTCTTTTCACACAGGACAACCTGATGGATCTAGCCTTCCTATCCTGGACCTGTGGCAGGACCCTACTCTGTTAGGACATGGGAGTTGTACCTTGGCAGATGCCACCATCAGACACCACTAATACATCACCATCACTGCAGACACCACTGATGCTTCACTGCTCCACTATTTTCAATGGCTGAGTTTCATTCTATTTAATTTCTGTTCCTTGCTTCATCAGCAAGTTCTGTTACAATTCGCCCTTCGGACTCTAACGGGATGCACGTTCAACAATGGTTACTGGAACCGGACACACAGGACAATGCCTACTTGCTCTACATAGAGCAATGGAGGAACGACAACATAACAAACCTACTGGAGACAGAGGCAGCTGGGCTGCACACGGAGAACGACGGACTACTTGACTACTACCCCTTGGGGTATAGTATCGCCACCAACTGTCCAGACTCCCTACTCCCTGATCCAGATCTTTGGATCGACCCCACTTTGGCAAGACGTCACACATATTAGGAGGGCCTGAGAAGTAGCACATGGATTAAGATGGCCTGGGAAGTTGTGCCTTGGCACAACCACTTTGGGAATGCCACCATCACTACGAACGCCACTGATGCGCCACCATTTCATCTGCTGAGTTTCATTCCATTTCATATTCTCTTTATGGCAATCCCTCTTACTATTTATATCGACCGTGAGACTGCTTCCTTTCCTCTATTTCCAATTCCTTATTTATCCAGGGAAACCCCTGGGATTCCCCTTCATCTACTTTCCTCTTCTGGACGTTTACCTCTCCTAAAGTGTTCTCTTGCACACTTCGTACTCTGACCCTTCATAGTATTTATAGCGCCCATCTCGTACCCTGTAACCTTAAGTTAGTTCTACGCAATCTTACATGGTGACTATACAACCGCCTTAGGAAAGCTTCATGCTTTAGGTGAGATCTCTTTGCTCCTCGAACCTTCTCTTCCCTCGATCCCTGACCCGGATACTTGGGACCTTCTCGAGTGGAGCCGCATATTCGATCCATCACCTGTATCCCTTGACTCACAGTTGTTGTGCCTCTTCGTGAGTGCCACCTGTGCAACTTCAAGGAGGTTAGTCTCTCGAGGTTATCGTCTAGCCATCACGTTAGCGTAACAAGTTCTATTTATATTCTTTGTCTTACTCAGATGGGACTCCCCTGGGATTCCCCTGGGATTCTCCCATGCTTTCTTCCTTCTTATGGATGTGTAACCCTCCTAAGGTATTCTCTTACATACCTCATGATCCCTCAAGTCCAGAGGATAAGGAGGTTAGCTTCTAGGAGTTATCACTATCCACTGCATGAGTGTAACAATGATAGTGAGATTAGGATGAAGGAGGATGAGGAAGGAAGATGACAAGTTATACTGATACATCCCTGGAAGGACTTCAGCACTGTAATGTGTTACAATTTTCCTTGTTTATTGCTACATTCTCTTCATCTCCATCCCTTGTGATGTAGAAGTCCTACCAGGGCTTTCTCAGTATGCCCTACCTTGTTCCTTTTTTGTTCTCCTTTGCCCAGTGCTTACCCTCATTCCCATTGATTTCCCTTAGTGGCATTCAACTTCTGCTCTTCCTTCCAGCCGTCACAAGGTATCATCTCTAACATCATGGTTACCTTTTTCCTTCCCTAAGCAGCATTCCCTTTCCACTCTTCTTTATAGCCATCACTAGGTAACTGTTCCTGACCTTATGGTCACATTTTAATCCCTGTTTCACCCTTGTCATGGATAGCACCTCTCCTGACTGCCTCTCTCACAATGGTCTAGTTTCCTCTCTATCCATTGTTCCCAATATAGTAGTCATACTGGTATATAAACCTTGCTGCCCTGTATCATAATCTGTTATGCTAACACGATGGCTAATGACAACCTCAAGAAACTAACCTCCTTGTACATGCACAGGTGATACTCATGAAGAGATGCAGCAACCATGAGACAAGGGAAACACAGTGATGGATCGTATATCTCAGATAGGCTCCACTCGATGGAAGTCCTGAAGTATCCAGGTGAGGGATCAAGGGAAGAGAAAGTTCAAGGAGCAAAGGGTCTTGCCTAAAGCACGAAGCTTTCCCAAGGCGGTTGTATAGTCACCACGTAAGATTGTGTAGAACTAACTTAGAGTTACAGGGTACAAAATGGGCGCTATAAATACTGTGGTGGATCGGAGTATGAAGTGTGTGAGAGAACGCTTTAGGAGAGGTAAATGTCCATAAGAGGAAAGTAGGCATAGGGGAATCCCTGGGGTGTCCCTGGGGTGTCCCATCTAAATAGGGAATTGAAAATAAATGGAATGAGCTGACGAATTGAGAAATATAAATAGAACTTGCTGATGAAGCAAGGAACAGAAATGAAATGAAATGAAACTCAGCATTGGAAATAGTGGAGCATCAGTGGCATCCACAGTGATGGTGGCGGCTGCAGCTGATGGTGGTGTCTGCCAAGGCACCTGTGCCAAGGTACGACTCCCAGGCCCTCCTAATATGTGCGATGTCATGCCAGAGTTGGATCAACCCAAAGATCTGGATCAGGTAGCAGGGAGTCTGGGCGATTGGTGGCGATCCCATATCCTGATAGGAAGTAGTCTAGTAGTCCATCGTCCTCCTTGTGTAATGCAGCTGCCTCCGCTTCTAGTAGGCTAGTGATGTTGTCCTCCCTCCATTGTTCTACGTAGAGCAAATATGCTCTGTCCTGTACATTCGGTTCCGGTTGCCATTGGTTGAAGTGTGTCCCGTTAGACTCCCGGGGGGGAGTTGTAACATAATCTTTACACTTGATCTATGCAATCTATGCGGATTCTTGTGACCAAGCTATGCTTGTCTCTAGTCCTTAGTTGAAGCTTTGCTTCTTCCTTAGACTCCTCTAGACTATCCTTAGTCCTTGATCACCTTTCAGGGTTGTTGGTCTCTTCATGAGTATCATCCTTGAAGGTCTCTTGGTTATGAGATTCGCATCTGCATAACATAATGGATGAAAACAAAGAGAGTAGAATGATGAAGGAGGAAAACTGTAATAATGTGCAGCTCTGTGGCGCAGTGAGCTTTGAGAGCAGCCACAGTGCTGAGTCTTCAGATGAGCATGGGGAAAACAATGTGCAGTGTCTTTTCTCATGTGCCCACATTGCTTACCCAAAGCTTTTCCTCTTAGACAGATATTTCATTGCACTTACACACCTCATATTCCTTCCATCAGTTCCATACCTAGCATTCCATTTCTCCATCACCATTTTTCCCTTCCTTTTACATTTTGGAACCATACATCCATGGCTGACCCTAACTTTGAGCAACTGCCCAACTATGTGGGCCCAGTATGGAGACTGCTATGGGACATGATTGCACAGCAACACAATTTAACCCATGAGCAAGCCATTGACTTCCTATTAGAAGTCTGGTGTAAAGATCAAGAACATCATATTGTCCTCTGGAAAATCAAGCAGGAAGAAAGATACTGTGATGAGCAGCAACAACAAGAACAGGAGGGTAATGCTCAAAGAGTACAACAACCCGCTACCCACCCAGTGAAAGGCAGGGAACAAACCACACCCTCCCAACTGCCTATGGCCAAGCAGGGCAACAGTGACAAAAAGAAACTGATTTTATGGCAGGCAAACCCTCACCCAGTGTACTCATCAACTGCCCCTCCCAATATGCCATGAACAAGGTTCTTGTGGTCAGTGAATGCTTGAACTGGAAAAGGAGATCTGTGAAGATAGTGCTACCATGCTTTGAGAGCTCAAATGATAGCAAGGAGTTCCTAGTCATAGATATCATAGTTTTGTTTGGTGGGGGAAAAAGACTGGGAAAGACAGGAATAGGGGTACTAGTCCCTGTTCTTATCTGTTTGGAGGAGACTTTACCCAATGCAAAGGTGAGGGCATCAGTTGCAATGGCAAATGGTTTTACAGGGTCAGGGAGCCAGGGAATGGGTTTGGCTAGAAAAAAGCATTTTAGTTCCTGAAAGGCATTTTCCTAAGTGAGGATCCAGACCCAAGGTTGGGTTCAAGGGGATGGGCCACTATTGTGTAGTTAGGGATGAACTGACAATAGAAGTTGGCAAAACCCAGGAAGGAGTGGACTTTTTTGATAGTGGATAAGATAGGCCATTGGGCAATCCTGTCAAGTTTGATGGGATCCATGGCAAGTTCTCCCAGTTTTATGATCATGTCAAGGTATTTAATGGAGTTAGTGATGAAATGGCATTTCTCAAGTTTTAGGTGGAGATCAAGTTCCTGCATGAATTCAAGGACTTGCTGATGTTTGTTCTTTATGGGTTTTCTTGTTAGGGGAGAAGATGAGGGGTGATATCTATATAGATGACCAACCATCCCTCAGCAATGAGGTTGTAGAAAGAGTTGTTCATGAATTGCTAAAAGATGACAGGGAAGTTGTAGAGGCCAAAAAACATGACATTGGGCTTAAAGAGTCCCTTATGGGTGATCAAGGTAGCCTTCCATTGATGGCTATTATAGTGAACATGGATTCCAGCAACAACTCTAGACACTAATAACTCCTGGTCTTCTGGCATTCACCTATATGGGACTTTAGCCACTTGCTGGTTATGAATAGAGAGAGCTTCACAAATCTGGGTGAGAGATCAAAAGCAGACACTGTGATACAAAGGCCAATAACAACCATGTTAAAGGCACTAGTGAAATGATAGAAGGGTCTCACTCTCTAGATCAAAAGATCCACTAGAGTGATCACTAGTCACCATGTAAAATTGCATAGAACTAACTTGGGCATACATGATGTACATGGTGCATATTTATATTCCAGGGAATAGGGGCTATGAGCCATATAAGAGAATGGCTTAGAAGGGTAAGTGTCCAGGAAAGGAGGTAAATGGAATGTCATGGAGTGTGAATGAATAGAGCACTGGCTATAGAATCAAGCCAAATACTCGGCTCTTCTAAAAAAGGATAAATATTGTGAGTGCTGGTTATAGAGATAACTGAAGACCAGGCTCCAAGAAAGAAAACAAATATAAATGGATGAATAAACCAGCTTTAACCAATACCTGAATAACTAGCTGGGTAGTGTCTGCAATCTAGAGTTCCTGGAGATTTGGGAAACTCTAGCAAGTCCCATTCTCCACCATAAGTAATGAGAATTCCTTTATTAACAAGTACCCCTAAGGGTCAGGAAGTGTTATGATTTGACCTTGGCCAGCAGCAGATATTGACTTTTATAACAATGGAGAGAGCACATCATTCTTTGGTGTTGTAAACAACAATGAATTCCTTATTGCTAATGGAGGAGAGTAGGCTATTACAATTTGACCTTGGCCAGCTGTGGGTATCAACTACAACAACAATGGGACTACTTTCTTTGGCACAATCATCAGTGGACACCATCTTATTATGAATGGAGGAGAGACCACCTTGCTAGAATTTCCAGACAATGTCAAGTTTGACCATCATGGAGAGATAGCTGATAACTGGGAATGCTCCATTGGTACTCATCCCTATGGAGACTTGGAGGAAGATATTGCATGGAGGTATGAGGAGATTGATGGGTTATTCTACTACTTCCCCATGGGGTATTTCCTCTATATGGGACAGGCTAATGGTTTACAACTTCCTTCCTTGTCAGGAGAATGTTTTCCTTTCTGAGAGACTGGCACTCAGTTACTTTAATAACTGGCTTCACTTATTTCATATTTGGTATTTCCAATTTGTAACTTATACTCATGCTCAATCAGGGCATGAGAGTCATACTGGCTTTTGGTTATGTTCTATAGCCAGTATGAACTTCATTGACATTCTATGCCTTTCCATTTCTTCCTTTCACAGACATGTACTGTAATCCCTCCTAAGCCATTCTATTATATGGCTTGTACCCCTGTCTTCCATACATATATAAAGGCACCCTGTAGATTAGGTTTTGCTAAGTTAGTTCTACACAATCTTACATGGTGACTAGCAACCACTCTTGGAAGACTTCATCTATTGAGTGAGACCCTTCACACTTGTCCTGCTGGTGCCTTTGACATGGTTGTCATTAGCCTTCTATTAAACCTTATCTGTTCCTGATCCCTCACATGGATATGTGGAACCCTTTTCTATCTACAGTGGCTCAAAAAAGTGTCCCAATGTTAGGTCATTTTGAAAAGACTTGGAATTTGTAAAAGAACAAGAAGGAATTAGCTCACACACTTGCAGGGACATTGATAGCCCTAACCATTACCCAGATTTGGAGTGCTTTCTTATGTCATTTGGTTGCCATGACACTGAGATATAGCCATTTCAAAATGACATGTCATTGGGACACTTATTTAAGCATGATCACAATTCTGCAGTTTAGTATTTAGTATGCCCTCCCTTGGCCTTAATCACTGCCTCTATCCTCCTAAGCATACTCTCTATCAATTTTTGGTACTCCTCAACCTCAATCTTGCCCCACTCCACTGCAGTTCTCTCCCAAAGCTCCCAGATTCCTTTTGGTGGTATTGGATAGCTATTTAGCTTTTTTTTAAGGATTTGCCAGGTATGCTCAAAATGTTACACTAATGTGGTGGCTAGTGACAACCTCAAGAAACTAACCTCCTTGTACTTGTACAGGTAGTACTCATGGGGAGACGCAGCAACCATAGGACAAGGGGACGGAGTGGTGGATCAACTATTCCTGATAGGGCTTGACTCGATGTAGAGGGTCCCAAGTATCCAGGTGAGGGATCAAGGGAAGAGAAGGTTTGAGGAGGAAGGGTCTTACCTAAAGCGTGAAGCTTTCCCAAGGTGGTCATGTAGTCACCACATAAGATTACATAGAACTAACTTGAGGTTACAGAGTATGAAATGGGTGCTATAAATACTGTGTGGGAGTGGAGTACGAAGTGTGTGAGAGAACACTTTAGGAGAGGTAATCGTCCACAAGAAGAAAGTAGGCATAGGGGAATCCCTGGGGTATCCCAGAGGCATCCTGTCTAAATAGAGAATTGGAAATAAATAGGATTGGTGGAGAAAGCGAGAAGTATAAATAGAGCCTGCTGAGGAAGCAGGGAGTGGGAATGAAATAGAATGAAACTCAGCATATGAAATAGTGGAGTGGTGGCGCATCAGTGGCATGATGGTGGCACCTGCCAAGGTACTCATGCCAAGGTACAATGGTGGTGAGCAGAGGTCAGTTCTACCCAGAGATCTGGATCAGGTAGAAGGGATTCTGGGTGATTGGTGCCGATCAAGTAGCCCAGGGGGAAGTAATCCAGTAGTCTGTCATCCTCTTTGTATAGCAATGCTGCTTGTGCCTCTAACATGTTGTAGATGTTGTCTCCTCTCCATTGTTCTTCATACATAAGAAAAGCCCTGTCTTGAATGTTCAGTCTCAGTTGCCATTTGTCGAAAGTTGTCCTGTTAGTGTCACAGGGGCAAATTGTAACACAATAGGACTGAGGACTGGGGATTGTGCTGGCCAATCTAGAACCTTGATCCCATGAGAGTCAAGCCAGTTTTGGGCTCTTCTAGAGGAATGTTTGGGATCATTATCTTATTGAAAGATAATGCTATTCTCAGGAATCCCAGAATTTTCCATGCTAGGAAGCAAATTGTCTTCCAAAATGGAGACATATTGCTCAGCATTCACCTTACCCTCTACCTCTGCAAGAATCCTCACTCCATTCCATTCCATACATCCAAAAACCATTAAAGAACCTTCTCCAAACTTTACTGTTCCCTAAACCTCCTTATCTTGTAAAGGTTTACCTGCTACTTTCCACACATACTTCCTTTCATCTGACCCCATCCCATTGATCTTGGTTTTATCTAACCAAATAACTCTGGTCTAGTCTTCTATAGTCCAGTTTTAATGCTTGAGAGCAAAGTCCGGCCTTTATTTTCTATGTTCAACAGATAAAAAAGGTTTCTTTTTCTTGACTATAGCCTTCAAGAAAGTAGACTTGAGCACATTGCAAACAGTTTGGGATAAGATAGAAGAGGATAGGGCAAAGTTAATAAGGTGGGTAGCTTCAACAGCATTTTCAGCTTTCCCAGTGGTGATACTAGAGACAATTCTACTTCTATCAGTAAGAGAAAGCTTGAAAGGACACCATAGCTTGATATTTTCCTTCTCAGGAAGGAATTCTTTGATGACCCTGGCCATAGTAGACTTCCATAGACCAGTTTGGGAGGATATCTAACAAGTAGAGAAGCCAGATTCAGAGAGAGAGAGAGAATAGTCGCCTTAGTAGAGGTAGAAATAGATTTCATGTTGAAATGGGGTTAATTTGGTGAATGGATGGCCTTTATATATCATGGAATTACATAACTTACATAACTAGCCAGGGTCAAAGCATAGCATCCATCAAAAGCTTATGTTATTTACCAAATAATGAGTAAGGACATTATGCTCAAATAAGTGTCCCAATGACATGTCATTTTGAAATGGCTATATCTCAGTGCCATGGCAACCAAATGACATAAGAAAGCACTCCAAATCTGGGTAATGGTTAGGGCTATCAATGTCCCTGCAAGTGTGTGAGCTAAATCCTTCTGGTTCTTTTACAAATTCCAAGTCTTTTCAAAATGACCTAACATTGGGATACTTTTTTGAGCCACGATATGTTGACCAGCAAGTGGCTAGAGTCCCTTTATTGGGTGATTGCCAGACCTGGAGTTGTTAGTTTCTAAGTGTTGTCACTGGAATCTGCATTCAGCATAAAATGGGCATCCCTAAAGAATCCTAAGCCTTCAGGCCCTTTATCTCATGGCTTCTATCTAGCCAGCTATTTGGGTGCTATGGATATAACAATGTTCACATCAAGGACAGCCATTGTTACAATTTGACCTTGGCCTCTTGTAGACATTGACTATGACCAGGACTTGGACTCTTCCTGTTATGCTGAACATAGGTTCCAGCAATAACTCTAGACACTTCTGGTCTTCTGGTATTCACCCATATGGGACTCTAGCCACTTGCTGGTTACAAATGAAAGGGGTGTTGGAAATCAGTCCATACATATACATTCTCTATTCCTTCTCACTACGTAGTTAGACTAGGTTTCCTTATATGGACACCGTCAGCTTACTCATGCGACGCGCACCGCCGCTTCTCCTCCAGTCTCATACTGTCGACTGGAGGTAAGCCCACGGTTGTATTCCCTACGTCCTACCTACTCACGTACATTTAGTATTCACTCTCATTACAGGTAGATAACCTTCCTCCAGTCTTGTACCGTCGACTGGAGTATTTACTCTCATTACAGACCTTTTTACCTCTTGTCCCCCAATAGGTTATGAGCCCTGCTTAGCGCAGAAAAAGGAAGACACACCAACACCGAGACTCACCAGACTACACCCGGCTATGTCATGAAACAACAGCGCCTCATGCGGACGATGCAGCGGCCCGCGCGACAGCGCAGTAGGACGTCTGCACCCCGCCATGTTCCCAGACCACACCATATGGGGCGAAATGAGCGGCCCATCCACGTCGCAACTACATCCATCCACATCATACCGCCCATCATCATGATCGCCTCGCACCGGCAACGCATCACTCGCATTGAGCAGATCCACAACACCATACTCGCTCGGCATCTACGACGACCACACACCAGACGGGGATTCGATGGAACACCCCACCCTTCGAAAAACCATCCGCCCCACGGAATACAACTATCTCCTTAAGCTGAAACCATAGCTTACGGAAACAAATTACCCCACATGGCAAGTCGTCGTATCACACGCGCTCGAAACCAAGTCGCTACACATTTATCTCGATCCATCATTCACGTGCCCTGACATCACGCAACACCCCAAACTGTCTACCCGCTGGTACAAGGCAAACTTATTCATCTGCACGGTCCTAGCCAGCATGATGACGGAACCCATCGCCACACAAATCAGACACATCCAGAATGCTGCGGAAATGTGGGCTGAAGCCAAACGGCTCTATTCAGGGACCACCGTGACCGACTGGACCCTTACCATCACCGCGCTCGTCACTACCCGCTACACTGATGGGGATGACACAACTGCACACATCGCGAAAATGAACGAATACCGGCGCGACCTAATGCTGATGAACTGAAACATCGCAGACGAACTCTTCGCATGCTTCCTACACATATCCATGCCCCCCTCCTGGAACTACATATTCGCCGGCCTACCTGACTTCTATACCCCTGCGGAAGTCGAAAGACACATCCGCGAAGAATACTGCATATGCGTAAACCAAGCCGGAGGCCCAAACGCGTTCCAGGCCACACAGGGGAAGGCGACAAAAAGCTGGACGCCCATACCTGGGCAACCATATTGCACGCATTGCAAAATTACCGGACACTGGACATCGGACTGCTACAGCAAAGACTCCTCCCGGGGCCGGTCGCGAAGGGGAAAGAGAGACAACGACGACAAGGGGAAAGGAAAAGAGAAGGCGAGGAAGTCAAAAGACAAAAGAAAAGGCAAACCGAGCGACAAGAAAGCCAACCAGGCTGTCGCCGACAAGTCGAGCAAATCCGACAACCAATGCTCCGATTCCAGCCTATCTGCCTACCTCACCACTACCCCCTCTCAATCCCGCTTTGGATGGATCCTAGACAGCAGCACCACGAATCACATATGCGTCGAATGAGCAGCATTCGCCACGTTCACGCCCGCCAATGACTCAATCAAGGGCATAGTCAAAAACGGCCCAGATCTCGAAGTACGAGGCACTGGCACTGTCCTCATCAATGTCTCTGTCAATGGACGACCTGACCGCACCGTCAAGCTCCTCAACGTGAGCTACTGCCCCAACGCGCGTGACAATCTCATGTCGGAAAGCCACATGGACCGAAAAGGGATGGAGATCACGAAGCGAAATGGCTGTATCACCATTAGAAAACCGAACGGTGAAACTGTGATGGAAGGCCAACTGCGTGGCAACCTATACGAAGTCAACAGCTCTATCGCACCTCCCACCTCCACACCCGACGTAGCCTTCACCACCTGCTCATCATCCAACCTCGACCTCTGGCACGCCCGCTTCGGCCACATCAGCCTCAAGAGTCTACGCTACATCGAACATCACAACCTTGTGACTGGCATGGACCTCCGAGGCAAAGGAGAACTCTCGCCATGCAACGGCTGCACGAAGGGCAAACACCATCAAGCCCCGTTTCCGCCCTCATCCACTAACCGTGCCACGAAACCACTTGAACGCCTACACATGGACCTCCAAGGCCCGTTCGACACATCAATCCAAGGGTACCAGTACACCCTCGGTGTGATTGACCACCACAGTCGAAAAGGATGGAAGGACTTCCTCAAACACAAGAGTGAGGCTCCCGAAATCATCAAAACACTCATCGAGCGACTCGAGAACCACACCGGATCACGCATAAAAACCATATGGTCGGACCGCAGCGGCGAATTCATCAACCAACGCCTACATGAATACTTCAAACGGAAAGGCATTGGCCACGAGCTCTCTACCCCCCACACTCCACAACAAAACGGCATTGCTGAACGCTTCAATCAGACCACCCACAAGAGTGCCCTCGCCATGCTTGAAGACGCTGAAGTGTCGAAACGCCTCTGGCCCGAAGCCCATGAATACGCCAACTACGTCTGCAACCGTAGCCCAACAAAAGCGCTATCACGCACGACACCAAACGAAGCGTTTTATGGCCGAAAATCCAGTGTATCAACCCTCCGTATATTTGGCTCTTGCTGCCATGTCCGTGTCCCACCCGAACTCAGACGCAAGCTTGACCCACACTCTATTGACGGTGTCCTATGCAGTTTCGAACGCGGATCAAAGGCTTACAAGGTCTGGATACCCTCCAGACGAAAATTCGTATCATCACGGGACATCATCGTCTACGAAAAGGTACACAACCCCAATGACAAAGATGACGATGACGATCCTCCCTCATCATGCACCGCTCCAAGTAAGGGGGTGCCTAAGAACCCTCTGGATGCTGCTCGGACTGAGGGGGTGGATCCAGGAATAACCAATCCGATCGCCATCAAACTGTCACCCGCTGTCTACGAAGACGAACCACGGGATTCAACTCCCCCACCTACCATACCCAACTTTCCTGTAGCTCAACCTGCCCAACCGCCTCCATCGTCAGCCCACAAATCCATTGAGATGATCCCGGCACCAACAACTGAGTGTACGCCAGCTGCACAGCCACCTCCACGTCGATCTGAGCGCGTCACCCGACCTCATGGAAGAAGCAAGCTGCTGATGCCCAAGCAGCTAAGGAGGCAGAAGCCCGAACCAGATGTAAGGTGCAACGCGAAGCCCAGAAACAGCACGACACAGATACAGCCATTGAACCGGCACGTCCATCAATGCCAAATATCATTGCTCAAATGGCCTATGCGGCCGTCGACAGCAAAGCTACCCTGGAAAACTTTCGCCAAGCCACCTCTGGCCCAGATGTGGACAAATGGTGGAGAGCCATGCATGAAGAGTACGACCTTCTGCAGAAACGTGGCACCTGGGAACTTGTCGACCGACCGAAAGACTGCAAGGTCATTGGCTGCCGCTGGACCTATGTCATCAAACGCGGCCCTGACAGTGAAATCACACGGTACAAAGCTTGCCTCGTAGCACAGGGATTCTCACAGGTAGCTGGCCTCGACTACAGCAACACGTTCTCACCCACAGTCCGTCTTGACTCTCTCCGCACCATTCTCCACTACACAGCAGCCCACAGCTGGCACCGTGGCCAGGATGATGTCACCGGCGCATTCCTACATAGCAAAATCAACCATGAGATCTACATGCGCCAACCAGACGGATTCGACGATGGAACGGGAAAGGTTACCAAACTGCTACTCAGCCTATATGGGATCAAGCAAGGCTCCCACCTCTGGAACAAGCACATGCACCAGAAGCTGAGCATGAACGGCTTCGCCCGTACCCCATCCAACCCTGCTGTCTATGTCCACCACACTGCCACCAACACAGCCATTGTCGCAATCCACATCGACAATACCTTGACTGTTGCGAACTCAAAGACGATGCTCCACGAAACCCGCCAGATCCTCCATAGCCTCTTTGAGATGAAAGAGGAGGACCCCAACTGGCTAATGGGCATCAAGCTACTCGATGACCAGAAAAATCGTACAGTGGCGCTATCACAGTCACAATATGCCGAAACGTTGCTCAAACGTTTCCGCATGGACTTGTGCAACCCTGTCTGCACACCCCTTGACCCTAGCATAGCTCTGTCAAAGGACGACTGCCCTGACACAGACGAGGAGAAGCACAAGATGGCCAAGTACCCATACCACGAAGCTCTCGGTGGCATAACGTGGCTCGCCATTGTCTCCCGCCCCGACCTCGCCTATGCAGCCAGCATACTTGGTCAATACAGCGCTAACCCTGGCAAAGTACATTGGAGAGTGCTCATACACGTTTTCAAGTATCTACGGGGCATGCATGACCTTGCTCTCACTCTTGGCAGAGTGTCCGACAGTGACCCAGACGTTCTTATAGGCCACATGGATGCGAGTCTCGCCCGCAACATCGACGACTACCACTCTACCTCCAGATATGTTTACCAGTTCGGAGATGCCGTGGTATCCTGGAACAGCAAGAAGCAAGACAAGGTTGCAACCTTGTCCTGCGAGGCCGAGTACATAGCGCTCGCACATGGCATGAAGCATGCGCTATGGCTGTGCTACCTTGCACGCGACATCGGGATGGTCAACGATGACGAACCATTCACCACCGACCTCTTCTGCGACAACACTGCTGCCATCACAATCGCGAAAGAATTCCGCTTCTGTGGCTGGAGCCATCACATCGGGATCAAGTACCACTTCATTCGAGAACTCGTCGAAGACAGTGTATTCACGATCACGCACATTCCAACTGGCGACATGCTTGCTGATGGCCTCACGAAGCCACTCAAACGCAAGCTGCACGAAGCAATGCTGGCACATCTTATACTATATCCGGCCTGAGGGGGTGTGTTGGAAATCAGTCTGTACATATACATTCTCTATTCCTTCTCACTACGTAGTTAGACTAGGTTTCCTTATATGGACACCATCAGCTTACTCATGCGACGCGCACCACCGCTTCTCCTCCAGTCTCGTACTGTCGACTGGAGGTAAGCCCACGGTTGTATTCCCTACGTCCTACCTACTCACGTACATTTAGTATTCACTCTCATTACAGGTAGATAACCTTCCTCCAGTCTTGTACCGTCGACTGGAGTATTCACTCTCATTACAGACCTTTTTACCTCTCATCCCCCAATAAGGGGCTTCACATGTTCATGTGAGGGATCAAGAGCAGACACTGTGATACAAAGGCCAATGATAACTGTGTCATAGGCACCAGTGAAACATGAAGAAGGGTCTCACTCTCTAGATCGAATGATCCAAACTAGAGCAGTCACTAGTCACCACATAAGATTGCATAAAACTAACTTAGCAAAACATAATGTACAGGGTACATATTTATAGGCATGAGGATAGGGGCTATGAGTCATATAAGAAAATGGCTTAGAAGAGTAAGTGTTCACAAGAAAAAGTAAATGGAAAGGCATAGAATGTCAATGAAGCCAGCACCAGCTATAGAACATATCCAAAAGCTGGTGTAGCTCCAATAGGGACAAAAGAGGAAAGTACCAGCTATGAAGATAACTGGTAGCTAGAGAACAAGAGAGGAAAGAATAAATGAATTGGCTAATAGATCCATAGCATATGTTGTACTTAGTGAAGACATTCATGCCCTTGAGCTTATTGATGAGATTGGAGATGAGTGGGAGGGAATAAGTGTTTTGGATAGTAAGCTTATTTAGATAGTGGCAGTCCTTGCAAGGGTATAGCCTGCTATCTTTCTTTTTGATGAAGAAAAAAGGGAAGATTTGGGGAGATTTTGAGGGGTAGATGTTTTCAGAGACAAGATTTTCAGATTGGAACTCTTTAGTGGCTTTGTGTTCTTCTAGGGATAAGGGATAGATTTTTCCCATTTTGGGATGAAGGAATCCTTGAGATTGATTTCATGGTTGTAGAGATAAGATCGAGGGAGTTAGCCAACTCTTTGTTAAACACTGAGGCAAATTCAGTAAATTCAGGCAATAGTTGTTTCTTGGGTTTGAGCTGCTTGGCTTCTGCTGCTAATTGAGTGAATGTGGTTAATTTGGCAATGGTAGCAGTGGGAATGAAGCAAGAGCCACAGTGAATGATTTAGTGAATTGCATGATTGTTGATGGCATATCAACAGTAGGTATTACAATTTGGCCTTGGTCCATGGCAGGTATTGACTACGATGTGGAGATAGATTCCCCTACTGGCTTTGGTGTACTCTATGTGGACAATCCTTTGCTTCACTTTCCAGATGGGGATTGGGACTCATATGATACTAGGGAACCTTCTGGAGACTTCTTTGGGATGTCTGGAGAATCTTCTGGAACTTTACTGGTACTTGGGAAAGACTTCTAGCTGGTTGGCTATCTGGGTACCTGGTATAACTGGTCATGGTCCTTTATTTCCTTTTGTACTTTGATACATTTCCTTTTCTTAGAAGACCTGGGTATCAGCTAGTTTTGATTGCCAGCCCCTATTTCTTTCATGTTCTATGTGATTTCTTTTTCCTTCTTTTATGGATGCTTACTCTTTTAAGCCATTCTCTTATATGGCTCATAGCCCCTAACATCCACTGTATAAATAGTGCCATGTATACTATGTATCTCTAAGTTAGTTCTACAAAATCTTGGCATCACTGACTAGCAACCACTCTGGTAGAGGCCTTAGTAAGACCTTCTTCATTATTGCTGGTGTCTCTTGCATAGTTGCCTTAGACCTTCATACCACAGTGTCTGTCAGTGACCCCATTGCTCTGCTATCAACAAGAGCAGAGGTTTCAACAATTTTTCCTAGTAACCCTGATAAGTGAATTGAAATTTAAATTCTTAGTTATAGCTATTGTTATTGTTACAATCCAACCTTGGTGTTATGCTAATGCAGTGGATAGCAATAACTCTTAGAAGCTAACAGCATACTCTGGTCTAGCAATCACCCTGTTACAATTCAACCCTGGCCAATCAACAGTGCCAACTGTCTTTTCCCTTCAGTTCACACACCATGCTATATTGTTACGCTAACGTGATGGCTAACGGCAACCTCAAGAAACTAACCTCCTTGAATCCACACAGGTGGCACTCACAAGGAGGTGCAGTGACTATGAGTCAAGGGAAGCGGGTGATGGATCGAACGGAGCTCCACTCAAGAGAAGATCCCAAGTATCTGGGTCAGGGATCGAGGGAAGAGAAGGTTCGAGGAGCAAGTCTTGCCTAAAGCGCGGAGCTTTCCTAAGGTGGTCGTATAGTCACCACGTAAGATTGCATAGAACTAACTTAAGGTTACAGAGTACAAAATGGGTGCTATAAATACTATGAAGGGTCAGAGTACGAAGCATGCAAGAGAACGCTTTAGGAGAGGTAAATGTCCAGAAGAGGAAAGTAGACGAGGGGGAATCCCTGGGGTTTCCCTGGATAAATAAGGAATTGGAAATAGAGAAAAGGAACCGGTCTCACGAGAGATATAAATAGTAAGAGAGAATGCCATAAGGAGAATATGAAATGGAATGAAACTCAGCATATGAAATGGTGGCACATCAGTGGCGTCCGCAGTGATGGTGGCATTCCCAAAGCGATCATGCCAAGGCACAACTTCCCAGGCTGTCCTAATCCATGTGCTACTTCTCAGGCCCTCCTAATGCGTATGATGTCTTGCCAAACTGGGATTGATCCATAGATCTGGATCAGGGAGTAGGGAATCCGGCCGGTTAGTAGGATTGTCGTATCCCTTGGGATAGTAATCCAGAAGTCCATCATCTTCCTTGTGCAGCCCAGCTGCCTCTGCCTCCAGTAAGTCTGTGATGTCGTCGTTCCTCCATTGCTCTACATAGAGCAGGTAAGCATTGTCCTGTGCATCTGGTTCCGGTAGCCATTGTTGAAAGTATGTCCCGTTAGAGTCCGAAGGGCGAATTGTAACATATATGCTCAAAGAGAATGACTATTTTTATTCTTCAAAACTCACACAGGATGAATGATGGGAGATAGAGGCTATGGATCAACTGGAGTGACAAGCAGCAGAGGAGTACAGAGAGACTAACAGTCTCATTGACTACTTCCCAGAGAAATACTAACTGATTGGTGGGCAACCTGATGGATCCCTTCTTCCTGATCCAGATCTCTGGCAACCACCTACCCAATTGGGACATAGCAGCCATTCCTTGGCAAGCTCTACTATTTCCAATCACCACTGATGTTTCACCATTTTCAATTGCTGAGTTTCTGTCACAATTTGCCCCTACATTACAGGTGACTCTTTTTTGACATGGTTATTGGGATCAGATAACTACTCAACTTTCTTCACAATGGACAATGAGCAGTGGGACTGGGAGATGATACAATTACTAGAGGCACAGGAGGCAGAGCTCTACCAAGAGACAGACCGACTACTGGACTATCAACCACAAGGGTATGCCCCTTCTACCACTAACCATCCTGAGTTACATCTCCCAGACTTCAACCTTCGGGTGGACCCCACTCTTCCATGCCACACACTACCCCAATGAAGACATGGGAATGGTACCTTGGCATGATGGTACCTTGGCCAGCACCACCATCATTGCAGACACCACTAATGTGATACCACTTCACTATTTCATATGCTGAGTCTCATTCTATTTAATTTCCACTTTTTGCTTCATCAGCAAGTTCTATTTATATTCCTTTTCCTTACTCAGACGGGATACCCCAGGGATTCCCCTATGCCTACTTTCCTCTTATAGAACAACTGCCTTGGGAAAGCTTCACACTTTAGGCAAGACCTTCTTCATTGAACTCAATCTCTGTTCCCAATCCCTCACCTGGATATAAGGAACCCCTTTCACCATTCAACCCATGCCAGAAGATTTACCAATCCTAGTCCAGAGGAACATCACACCATCGCCCTTGCTCTCCTGATACTTGAGGTTGTTGTGTCTCCTCATGAGTACCACCCTCAGAGCATTAAGGGACAAGGAGGTTAGGTTCTCAAAGTTATCGTTAGCCATCGCATTAGCATAACAGTTTTAGTTCTATTTATATTCCTATTCCTTACTCAGATGGGACTTCTCTGGGATTCCCCTATGTTCTCTTTCTTCTTATGGATGCTCAACCCTCCTAAGGTATTCTCTTACATACCTTGTGATCCCTCTATCTCCACATATATAAACAGTGCCTGTAGATTAGGTTTTGCTAAGTTAGTTCTATGCAATCTTATATGGTGACTGTTACAATTCGCCCTCAGGGCTTCTACCAATGGCAACCGGAACCAGACGCACGGGACAACGCGTATAAACTCTACGAGGAACAATGGAGGGCGGACGACATAACAGACCTACTGGAGGCTGAAGCAGCAGGCTTGCACAGAGAGACGGATGGGTTGTTGGATTACTTTCCCACGGGGTACGACATTTCCACCAACCGTCCTGACCCCCAACTCCCAGATCCAGATCTTTGGATCGATCCCACGCTATACGCTTTGGGACAACCGGATTGGGAACGCCACTGATACGCCACCATCAGTGGCGCCGCCACCATTTC
>JBBPTR010000206.1:7125-21302 GCA_038094255.1 Porphyrellus aff. niger
TTGGGGGTGACGAGTTCGCCAACAGGTACACAGCGCAGATCTGCGGGCCCTGGAACCCTCATGTGGACTCGCGACTCGGATCAGGGACGCGCCGAGTGCGCGCCAGCTGCCTCACGTCGAACGCGGTTTGGGGTCATCGCACGGAGCCACTGCGCTTCTCACCAAGCAGTGTGGTTCGATTGCCATCGATGTCGTGCCGGGCGCGGGAGAGTGGGGTCTCGAGGCGGACCAGAAACACGTCCTTTCTATCTCCATGCCCCCTATCGAAGGGTCCCCGAGATACAGGAAAACTGTGATGGCCGAGCATGGTACGTGTCGGTAGCAGTGCCCTGCTCTTCGCTGCTCATCCTTTGCGCCTGCAGAGCGACTTCTCTCGAAGGAGCTGGACAGACTCGCGGGTGTCGCTTCGAAGCACCTCGTCGTCTATACTGGCTCGTTTATCTCGTTGGAACGCCGTCAGCTTCCTACGCCGCAGGAGTTCGACTCGCCGCCTGACGCAGCGGCGCCGCTCCGCGCTACCGTCGTTGCTTCTCCTCAAGGAGGCATTCTCCACAATTACCAACTCCTCACGCCAGCTCTCATCACGACGCTCCTCGTCGCATTTTTCATACTCGTGCCTATCGTCATGATCGGCATCAGTGCTCTCGCCAGTATACAATCCACTATGCGGTCCGAGGCGCCCAAGGATTATAGTGCGCAGGAGAAGAAGATGCAGTAGTTACTCCAAGATCAGAGCGTTATATTATAAGCTTCAAGTAGTGACTACTACATTGGCCTGACATAAGGAACGATAAAAGATGCAATGGTACGACAAGTAGCGATACAACAGTGAATGCAGGAATGAGGCGTGCGTGCAAGTAAGCAAGATGGAACGGAAGAGAATGTAGAAGGATCTGGGGAACCAAGGAACGATCGACTATTCGACCTCCTGCTTTAGAGCGTCCTGCATCGCCTCGAGTGCGGACAGATGCAGCGGAAGGATTGGGTATCCATAGGGTCCCTGCAAACTCGCAAGGACGGCAAGTTCATAATAGTTTCGTGTGATTTCCTGGTGGGTGACATCGTCCGGGATGAGGAGCGAAGACCCTGGGCATTTACGGCTATGGAGAAAGTGAATGTGAAGGGTGGAGCATGAAGAACTTGCGCGCTTGGGGGGAATGTAGAGCAGAACGGTCGAGCGAACGGGAAGGATGGGACAGTGTGTTCCGATCATGGCTGCCCCTTCGTCATCAGGGATGAAGGAGCAATCAGCCCAAGGATGAGCTAGCGGTGATGACAAAGGTATACGAATGGTCGGGTAAACCGCGTAAGTCGTGGCTGTAGTTACATCCACGTACAGGGACTTGGACAGCGGGTCTTTGCCCGAGGAACGTCGCGAGGGAGTCTGACGTCCTGAGCCAGGTTGAGACAGTTGGGTAAGAGACCACGAACTACTCTGATCAACGGATAGGAGAGTGACATGGAAAGGAGCAAGATCGTGGCAGAGGGGTAATACGGCAGACAAGTGACGGATCCAAGCTACAAACATGAATCAGGATTGATTATCTTGGGATACTGACGACAGACGAACCATCAAGTTCTGCAGAGGACAAGGTTCCCAGCTTAGATATCACCAAGCGCCACTCAATATTGGCCCTCCTGGCAACTTGCAGTACAAAGTTCCAAACCTGCAGGATGGCAGACGTTTCGACTTCATCCTGAGTCAACCAGCTCCCAAGGTCGTAAGATTCGCCGCGCTGATCGACACATGCCGCCAAGAGCCATTTCCCACACATCGAGAATCTATAACCAATATGAAGAAAGGTATGGCGGTCCAACACGTCCAATGTACGAGCTGGGCCCAGGCTGAACTGTACGACGGGTTTCGTAGGGCGTGCAAGTATGAACGCCGGTTCTCGAAAGAACCCACGAGTTTCTTTGCCGGTGTCGAGGATTCTGCGCGACATGGTACGGTCGACCGGTTGAGGAACACGGTGATATACGGAAAAGCAAAGCCTTTCAAAATCAGAGACCCTAACGTCATGCGAGGTAATGTGGTGCTCGGGTATGAGTTGCAGGGTGATCGGATGTTCAGAACGAGCTTTCTGCAGCCTCTTCATCGCCGATGAAATTTGTCTGAGTAGAGGCGATGCAAGGGTCAGCGCTGAGTCTGGAATTGCGATGTAGAAGACGAGGCCAGATAGTCCTGAAGGCAAGTCCGTGGCAAACGAAGCTAGTACATGATAGTTAGTATATTATTCAAAGGCGAAGGTATTACATACCCAGGTGTTTGCGAAGGGACTCCAGTCGCAAAGCAGAAAGACCATCTACTGAGCACAGAGAATGGCTCCCAGGGATGTGGGTACCCAGTTGACGTGCCTAAGAACAGGTTCAGTAACACTTTAAATGGTCAATGAGGGACCGCACGCTGTACGTTGTAGACAACTTCTTCATCCAGCCCTCCGCCAACAGTTGCTTGTCTGCGCCATTGTCTTCGAAAAAAAGAAAGGCCGTAAGATCTTTCTTGCCCGCTCGAGGTGTCAACCCCAGTTTCTCCCAGAAGCGTAGAGATGCAGGCAGGACTTGAACAATCGAGGTACCCTTACCAACCGATATCATCGGTGGATCCATACGCTGAAAGAGCCCTTGGTCCGAGGGCGCTTGAGGTTCTTCAAAATGTCAGAGTGTTGATCCTGATAACCGGCGGTGTGCTTACCATGACGTAGAAAGGCCTGCAACTCAACCGGACCTTCAAGAACAGGGAGATCGCGAATAATCCGAGCCAAAGTCGACACATCAGCGGGCCAAATGTCTGGATGCTTATCTGGTAAACAATGATTGTTGCTGGCTCGCCATGCGTCAGCGAATACACTGTTCTCCACAACTTCCCTAGCAATCATACTTCCTGCGGCTTCGAGAGACTTTGACTTCTCTGACGCAGCACCAAGAGCAGCTGCAGGCGATACGGGGGTAGGAACAGACGTGGGAACAGGTGCTGGGATTGTCATTGGCGCTACCGCCGCATCAGGCGGGCGTAGAGGTTTGCTGAGGGGAAGCAGGTAAGGATGAGAAAATTGCATATGTAGTAAGGTCGGCCCAAGAGGCAGATATGTGGGAGGGGGTGTGGTGGCTCGAGAAGGGATAATAAGTTCAGCGACGTCGATATCCTCGTCCTCCGATACCACATCAGAAGCATCGTCAGCGTCGCCTGGCGTGGAATCCTCTGGATCCACGTTATGTTGTAACCAAGTAGGATGCCATGTCGTTCTACGGCATCCTTGTTCAAAGCTCTTTCGCTTGACTCCAATCAACTTCTTTACAAGGCCAATGCGGGGATCGGTCGCGGCATTGTAAGAATCCTTCCAGTGATTGTTTCGAGTAGGTGACGAGGGACAAGGTATCGGTTGCGTCCGGTCTTCCTCATCTGGTGGACTAGGGAGGGCGAATTTACCCATGTGGTATTTGGAATCAGATAATTTATGACTCTGGGCGAAAGGGATCGGGTCAAAGAAGTTGACCGGAATTGGAGTTTTTTTGTGCTCAGGAGACAATTTTACTTGGGGTGTTGTCGGATCCGAATTCGGAGTGAGCCCCGGAGACGGCAGTGTCATGTCTGTGCCCGTTGGAACTAGATCTTGCATGTGATACAAGTCAGGAAACCGGGGTGTGAAGGATTCCACAGTTCCGCTGACGGCCAATGGAGACAGCTGTTGTTGGCTGGGAATGAAAGCACTAGCCATCTGGAGCGTCCCATCTCCAAGGATCGACGGCGGGAACCCCATTGGCGCAGACCCCGTAAGTGCAAGGCGAGCAGATTCTTCAAGCGAGGGTGCAGTGGGTCGAGAAACCCGTGATGATCCGGATGGACGGTCAAAGAAATCAAAGTCATCTTCGGTAAAGATGAAGCCATCTTCATAGTCCATGTTCGTGTGCACTGTACTCGTGGTTCCGCCACCACCTCCAGCCCCTATATCATCAACGTTCATGTCAAAGCCCATATTGTATGTCTCGCTGAGGTCCATAAAGTCGTCGGGAGGTTGAGTCCATGTGGCATCGATTGATCCAAACGGGTCAAAAGGCGGAGCAAGCGGTAGTAAAGTAGATTCTGTTTTCGGCGCAGAGGATGGGGGTTCAGATGATGCTGCAGCTTCCACGGTGGAGGTTATAGGTTGTATGGTTGCCTTGCCGGCGGAGGGAGGGGAAGGGTACGGTGGGGGGAGATTGGCATCTGGCGCGACCACTGCTGGTCCTTGGACGGGGCTGGTCGATATTTGGGTCTCACCTGCAGCATGGCTTCCATAATTCGGAGAAGAGGCCACTGGTGAATTCCCAGTTATGGCGACGGAGGCTGAATTCGGAGCAATCGTACTAGCGGAGGGGGTAGGGATTGTTCTGGGAGATGCGCATGATTGTGCACTTTCACGTTCTCTTCGAATGCGCTCGCGTTCCCTTTCGCGTTCTTTTGCAACGGATTCCACATACGTTCCGATTTCTGAAACTACACTCTCGACGACCCTTGATGAGTTCGAAAGAGTAAGACAACGGAACGAGCGAACGGACTCGGATGTGGGCGACGCACAAGGACGACGCGAGATAGGTCGACCACCAAGTACTGAGGGAGCGGGGATAGCAAGGGTATCGGTTTCGTTTGAGGAAGACAGAACGGGGGGTGGTAGGGGTGGAGGTGGAGAGGATTGAAGTTGAGCTGGCAGGTCAGGTAGGCAGGAAAGACGCCGCCGAGCATGAGCAGACTGGGAGGACGCCGAAAACGCAAGGCTAAGTTGCAGCGGCCAGATGATCGCTATCCCTTTGTCTTCGCCCTGCTTATTTTGCACAGCTATCCAGGCGATGACATAGGTTGGACTCGTCCGTTTGGGAATACCCGAGCGAAACGTAGTCTGTCTCTCGGAATGCAAGATGGGGAGCGATGGCAGCCATTCACCCGCACCGAGTCCAGTGAGTGATTGTTCGAACTGGGAGGTGATACCTGAGGTGGGTCCATTGTATGTTGACAAGTAGTACGATGGGATGCCAAAGGGTAGGAGTGTTATCGGCGTGCCAGCAGCTAATGGGAGACTAAATTCGAGTGGGAGAAGGTCGGTCGGCCGGAAGTGCGAGTACACCTCTAACCTGAATGGGCTTAGCTGCACCTCGAGCTGGCAGTGTACGAGTGGACTGCTAGAGTTAGTGACATGCAGTGTCTTGAGGCTTGAACCTTACCGAAGCTTCGCCCCATCTACCCAGTCGGTGGTCCATTCATTCGAGATGGGCGACGGAGTAAGTAAAAATCCATCCATCAACCGGTGGGCAGATCGTCCACCGGCTGCGTCCTTGGAAACCTTGGTGATGTCATCAATGATTCGGTTCCGAAGCGCATTTATGAAGCAAGAGTAAATTATTCGGAGGGGCTTGCGCGGTGAGAGAACGGCAGCAGAGAAATCTTGATCATCGGTTGGGCAACGTTTTGAGTCACGGCAAATGTGACAAGGTGATGGCTGAGCCGCACACTCGAATGAACAAGGGTAGAGACCTCGGGGCTCGAAGAGTAAGGCATCAGAAACTGGGAGTGGTGTGAGTGGGGGAACGTTGGAAAATGCCGATGCAGAAAAGCACCGCGGAAATCGCTGTGGACTGGGGAGCTACTTACCGACGAGCCCATCGAGAGAGAGTGCTTTCAACGTGGAAAGGCACGCATCGGAATGATCAAGGGACGTGAACATGAAAGCATGGAGCGCAGAAGAAGCGCCATTGATGTGGACATGCGGTAGAATTGATTCCAAGAGGGTCAGGGAGTCATTCCGCGACACGAGCTGTCTACGGCCAAACTCGAGGAGGTCGTAGGGAGGGGCATCGGCGACGGCAACGAACGTGGCATAGGCTATTCGAGGATGAGGAGGCAAGGGGATGAGGGAGGAGAGGAGTTTGTCAGAGGGCGTCAGAGGAGTGTGAGCGGGGGGCGCAGACGGGTGCGCAGGGGCATGGGCGTCGTGTCTGTGGGCCATGCAGACGGACGTCGGGGAGGGCAAGTGAGGTGGGACGTGTCGGTGGGGGCGGGTGCTTCCGCTGCAGCGACGGGCTGGCCCGAAGATGGTCCGGGGAATTTGCGGGGGCGGTCCGTGTGCGCTCGCTGCGCGTCTTTCACGAGCTCATCGCCGCCGACGTCGTCGCCGCTGTGGATCGGGAGTACATTTATTTATTTTCATATAGTTCCAGAATTGGAGATAGCTAATTACATAATAATTCCAGTTGAGGGCGATGCCAACGCCACTCGCTGTTCGCTGTGAGCCCGCCTTTTGCGAGTCTTCGTCAAAAAATATGCAGCCCACATCCCGCCCCGCCTCGACTTCGACCCGTCCTGCAGCGTCTCCACACCCCAGAGCCCAACTACATCAGGTCAACACCCAGACGAAGCTCCTCGACACCGTCCATGGCCGCATTCTCTGCATTGCAGACATCCGTGGCCGTCTTTCCGCCCTCAATGATCTCGCGCGCGAAGCCAATGCGAAAGCGGTCATACACACCGGCGATTTCGGTTTCTTTGGTCAGTGATCTGCATCTCTCCCTTCTCTTCCAGCCCCATTCTTCTCTGACGCGTCCGTCTCCCCCTCAGAGAGCAGCAGTCTAGAGAGAATCAATGACCGCACCCTCCGTCACCTCACCATGTATTCTCCCCTCCTTGCCACTGCTCAGCGCAACCACCTCCTCGCCCAAGACAATACCCCAGCCACCATTCGTTCCACCGTAGACATATCTCTCATATCTGAATTCCCTCTTCTGCTCTCAGGTCAAATCAAGCTTCAGGTCCCCGTATTCACAGTTTGGGGCGCATGTGAAGACGTGGTCATTCTGGAAAAATTTCGCACCGGTGCTTATGCCATCGATAATTTGCACGTGGTAGATGAAGCCACGACGCGTTGCCTCGACGTAGGCGGCGTCAAATTGCGACTTCTCGGGTTAGGGGGCGCTCTCGTACCGCACAAAATGTTCGATAATGGTGACGGAAACGCCACCATTGCTGGTGGCCAGGGTACCATGTGGACCACAGCCCTCCAAATCGGCGAGCTCGTCGACACCGCTCAACGGGTGTTTGATCCCTCAGAGACGCGTCTACTGGTCACACATGCGAGTCCAGGCCGAGAGGGAATTATTGCTCAACTCGCTCTCGTCCTCAAGGCTGATCTCACTATTTCTGCGGGTCTCCATTTCAGATATGCTAGCTCGTACAACGAATTCAGTGTACAAGGCGACTTCGAGGGCTTCCGTCACAAGCTGACCGTTGGCAAGGAAGGCTTTGACAAGGTGTGGGATAGCGTCAAGACTCAGGTCGACAACGTTATCGACGAGCACCAGCGGATCCTCCTAGACAAGGCTCTATCTGTTATCGAACGCATTCCTCAACCCCAAGCGCAAACTGGTGCGCCGCCTACAGCCACCGGTGAGGAGCCCGCTTGGAAGAACTGTTGGAACTGGAATCTTTGTGACGCTGCCTTCGGATCCCTCGTCCTGGATATAAAGGAAGGCAGGATCAGTGCCGAGCTTAAGAGCCAAGGTGAGCAGTATTTTCGACAAACAGCGCCCGCTGACTTTTGGCAGGCTTTAATTACGCATATCGTCGTACTGCAACTCCCGGCACCGTCGCACATACTCCCAATTCGACGAGTTCTTCACTCCCGAACGTTACCGGGAACCCACCGACAAAGGGCTCGACCCCAGCGCCCATGGACAAACCTGCCTCACCTCTGCCCAAGGAAATCAGGTCGCCACTCGCTGCAACGTCTCCAATTGTCTCGGCTACTCCCAAGGAGGGTACTTCCAGCCTTCCTCAAACTAGGACAAACGGGACACCGACGGGATCCCTCTCCGATAAAGCCGAGAGGGATAGACAGAAAAGGAGGGAGAAGAAAGAGAAGAAAGAACGTGCCGAACGCGAAACGAAGGAGAAGGATTCCGCAGAGGAGAGGGCCGAAACCAGCTCATCCCCAGTTGAACCACCAGTCACTCAGCCCAAGTCGGGCAAAGAAACTCCAATATCTGACGAGGTTGCCAAGGCCCCCACACCTGACGTCCTCGAGGCTGGTCTCAAGTCGCCAGCAACAGATAGTGCTGGTGCACGTACTCCAACATCACGACGGACCTACAAGCCATCATGGACTTTGTTCGTTCGCCTCCAAGCGCCCGCAAACGAGTCGGAGTTGCGCGACTTTTTCGGCGGAGAACAGTCAGGCGTACGTGAAATACTCAAACAATGTTGGTTTGTTGCTCATCCCATATGTAGATTGTGCGTGTCACATACCCCCATACTCAACAAGGACGGAGTCAGAAAATCGCGTATGTTGAATTTGTTGAGGAGGAAACCATGAAAGTTGGTCTGGAGAAAAACAGTGAGGTAATACACCGGTCGTACTGGTTCGTTCTCGCGTCTTGATGACTGCGTTGCAGAAAATCAACGAGTTCCCGGTCGAAGTCAAAATCGCAACGGATAAGGAAGACCGAGGTGGATCACGAGGTGGTCCGAGGGGTCGTGGCGGTCGTGGTGGTTTCGCAGCACGAGGGTTTGCGGCTGCTGGTCTTACTGGGAAAGGTCGAGGAACTAATGGTGAAGCTCGTGGGACTGGCGAAAACGGTAAGACTGCAGATGCGACTGCATGAAACGGATCACTCGTCGAGACGGGGGGACCTTTGGGCGCAACTATCTCTGATACTTCTTCACGCCATTTCATGACCTTTTCACTTTCCATTTCGCTGCTTTGTCCAGGCACTCTGCATCGTCTTATGCTTTGGCTTCACTCTACGCCGAGTCATGTTCTCGTCGTTTTATTATGATCGCCTTGGGATGCTGTCCAGTGCAGCCCAGATAATGCATCTGCATTTCTATGGATTCTATTTTGGTTTCCTACAAGTAGACGGAATATTCAAGGCTCATTGATCACTGCTCTGAAGCTATATAATACCAGTGGGACACAAAAGATACGATGGTCGGTATACACGGTATCACAAGTAGTCCGCTTAGCCTAACAGTGCGCTTGAAAAAGGCATGCTCGGAAGACGTGCTTTCTATCACATTCGTTGGGGACCAGACTCGGAGTCGTTGCAGGTGAAGTCTCGAGATGCTAGACAAGTTTCGCGCGTGATCAACTGGTTGAGTCCGCGCTTAAAATACTTGTCAGGAAGCTAGAACGAGAGACTTGCAGCACTGAAATCCTGCCAGTGCTTCATGTGGTCGTGCATCGCATACCTTTCGAACGAACAGAGTCCATACAGAGTAGAGGTTGTTCATTGCCGTAGGGAATGTCTGGGTTTCCATCGATCAACCATCCGCGTTAGTACTATGCCCATGTTGTCAGGGGAGCCATGCCTGTCTAGTATGTCAGTAGATGTAGGTAGGTCTATTCATCATAGTTGGCGAAGGGTGAATATATCTTCACGGTCGAGATGGGAGGACTCGGAATCACAAGTTCCGGTCTACTAGGATCCGGTGGTCATGTGATTATCTCCTGTCTTGAGAGTTGAAACCGAGCCGCTCCTTGGACGTGGACCTTATCACCATGCTGCGCGTCGCCGCTCGCTCGACAAGAGCCCTTAGGGTCCGGCATGCAGCTCTGTGTCCTAGAAGGTTCGCCAACATGTGGTCGCCCCGTCTTCCTTTTCTGAAGCGACCATCGTCCGCCAGGTGTTTCGCGGCTTCATGTGCACGCGCCACAGAGACCTTCTCTCTGAATTCACTTGATACGTTCACAGAAGAAGAAGAGATTCTCAGAGAGTCTGGTAGTCACCATAGCATCCTTGTCTAATTCGGAACTCAGCAGTGCATCCAGTGAAGCGTTTTGCCAATGAAGTTATCGGTCCCAAAGTCCGTGAAATGGATGAGAAGGAGAGTATGGACCCAGGGATTATTGAAGGGCTCTTTGAACAAGGGGTTTGTCGTCCTGCCTTGTTGAACCTTCATCACTCGTTGACCAATTTCCCAAATAGCTTATGGGAATTGAAACGAGCGGCGGGTACGGTGGTGCCGAGTCTTCGTTCACGTCGGCTATAATTGCGATCGAAGAACTTGCCAAAGTTGATCCATCCGTGTCGGTTATGTGCGATGTGCACAACACCTTGGTAAATACCATCCTCAGGAAATACGGAACGAAGGAACAGCAAGATAAATGGCTTCCGCAGCTCGCTCAGTCCAAGGTATGTGAGTTTGAGTTCGTGGTGACTTCAGGTCACAACTCTGATTCAGCTCGGGTCATTCTGTCTGTCTGAGCCGGCGTCTGGGTCGGACGCGTTCGCTCTGCAGACTCGTGCCAAGAAAGACGGCGACTACTGGGTTATCAATGGTTCCAAAATGTGGATTACGAACTCGTATGAAGCTGAGATTTTCCTCATCTTTGCAAACGTAAGATCGAAATCGCATTCTCGTGTGTGGTTTAATGACATTCCTCTAGGTTGATCCGAGCAAAGGATACAAAGGCATAACTTGCTTCATCGCAACCAAGGACATGGGAATCAAAATAGCGAAGAAAGAAGAGAAACTTGGCATTCGTGCATCCTCGACATGTACACTCAACTTCGATGACCTGCGCATACCTGCAGAAAACGTCATAGGTGGAGAAGGCAAAGGTTACAAAGTAGCGATCGAAATTCTAAACGAGGGTATATCTCTAGTTGCTGTGTTCACTCTACGTCTTCTGAACGGTCGGGTCCACAGGTCGGATCGGCATTGCGGCTCAAATGCTTGGACTGGCGCAGGGCGCGTTCGACAAAGCTGTTCCATACACATATCAACGCTCTCAATTCGGCCAACCCGTAGGTACATTTCAGGGCATGGCATTCCAAATCGCGCAAGCCGCCGTAGACATAGAGTCAGCTCGTCTGTTGACTTACAACGCCGCTCGGAGGAAAGAAGAAGGCAAGACTTTCACCAAGGAGGCTGCAATGGCCAAATATTGGGCAAGTCTCATTGCGCAGCGGGTCTCTGGTCAAGCCATTGAATGGGCTGGAGGGGTCGGATTTACTCGAGAGACAGGAATCGAGAAATTCTGGCGAGATTCAAAGATAGTGAGTCGCGATACATTTTTGGGCCATACACCCAGCTAAGTACTGGTCGTCATTGTAGGGAGCAATCTATGAAGGGACATCAAATATCCAGTTGCAAACGATTGCCAAGTTTATTCAGAAGCAGCATTCCTAGTTGCAGTTGTCTTGGTTGGGTATTCACAATGTCATGGTTTTTGCATAAAGAGGAGAACGCCCTCGAATACCGCCCACCCAATCATAGAACTTAGAATCTTGCGTGACATGCGGAGAGAAGTCCCGTCAAAGAGACCTACAATGCCTCGTTGCTATAAAGTAATGTACCTGCTGGAAAATCTCTAGGGAGGAAGAGCATACCTGCCATATCTGGGTGATGGTGGACATCAAACCATGATATTGGTGCTCAGAGCGAACCTGCATCTTCGTCTAATAGTGGTGAGCATCGTGCACACACATACAATGTTGTGTGAATACCTTGATGACATCGAAAGGGTGCGTAGCCATCGTTGCGATGCCCCCTGCTGCCGCTGCTGAAAAGGTATGAACACTCGTTGCATATGCGCTTGGTACAAGACAAGCTGTCGGTAGGTCTTAGCTACATCCCTAAAAAGGGTCGGGGAACGTGGACTTGCTTGACTCTCGCTTGATCGCTTCGTAGAGCAGTACAAACAACCCCGCGTATGGTGCATCCCGTAGAGAAGACGCCACGAATCCACGCATCAATTCTTTTGGTCCTGTGCGCACGATGGATACAAGAGATCCAGTTAAACTTCGGTACGCGAAATGTTCGCTCTGTGAAGGATAAGTCGTGTGCAATGCCAAAGGGATGGCACGGCATGCCTCGAACCGTGCTTTCAGAACCGAGAAGGGGTTCAGTAGGAATCCCACTCCAACCCTAGCGGTTGCACCAGCAAGTAGATTACCCTGGTTGGTGAGCCTCGGCAAGACACTCGTAGCATTTTCTTTGTTAGTAACCGCTGGGACTGAAAAATATGGAGATCGCGCCATTACCGAACGCAGGTGCGTCAAGCTAGTAAAGTAGAGAGCTACTCCCGGAACGTTTCTTCGGGAGCTATCGGTCACGCGGGGACATTGAAGCATAGTGTAGTACGTTAACACACCGAACGAGTGAGACATTCGTGCCTCGCCACAATCCCACAATCCCATCCTGCTTGAGAATATAGTGCGCGGTTTTCCAGATGAAAATACCATTCCTTCAATGCGCGATAGAAGTCAGAGACGATGGGACAACATTAACATGCGATTTCTCTCACCGAGCGCCAGGCTTCGTGTCACTTTGCTGGACTCTTGTTTTCAGCAGATCGACTGATTGCGGTGAGCAGTGACTCAAGAATGCACGGGATATATTCTCCTCACGAGGCTGAAGCAATGCTGCTGAGGCAAATCCGGACAGCGCACCTAGTAACGACACCGGGGTGAGGTGCACGTTCACGTGTAGAAGTCGAAAGACCTCACCAGAGAAAAGTTGCTGGCCAAGGACGACATTGGTCATGAGTACAAATGTCGGTGAATTCGGCAACCTGTCTGCAGCCTTTCCGATCGAAAAAGGCTGTGGTACTGCGTCGCTAGACAAGTCGATTCAGGGACGCAATCTTAGTGTCGCTACGTACCATTACCAGTCATCCTGACACGGCTGCCTCGCTAAAATAGGTGTGTAGGTATAAGTATTACCGCCAGAGCCCCATCCTTGCAATGCAATGCAGTAATCTATCTCGCACTATGCCTCCCCGTTTTGCTCTACCTGGGGATTCCACGGACCTGCATCACCCAAAGAGCACCCGCCAACACACCGACACGTCCCACCAAATTCGACCGGTAGATTTTCCGCAGGAATCTGCGACAGCAATCTTTCCTTGACCATCCCACTGCTCACGATATCAATCTTGGCCACCGTCACCTCGTCCAGCCAGGGTTTGATGATTGACCAAACAGTCGAGAATGCCCAGGGTGCGTTGATGATGTAAAATTTGCCCATGCATTCTGGGTAACGGTCCTGACCGATCCCAGCCGCTTGAAAGACGTAATCCTTGACACGGTAGAAAGACGTGATGCTCACGCCAGCAAGGTCCATGATGGTGCATGACGTTTCAACGGGGTGACCGACGGCTTTGGAACAAGCCGGCAGCCGCTCAGTGAGGAACTTTTCGTATTCAAGGACGAAGCGACGGAGTTGGCGATCCTGGGTCGTGATGGTATTGAGCGCGTTGACGTCAATCTTACCGAGACGTTGAATGTAGACGGGTCGGCCATCCTGAAGGAGCCGGGGAAGGACGTGAGTACAAGCAGGAAATTGCAGGAGACACCAACGTACCTTGTCCATCTTGTGATAGTATTGGGGGTAATACTTGTCGACTTCTTCCTTTTCCGTGAAAATAAAGTTCCTGAGGAAAGGAGGGCATCAGTCCAGTTCTGGCTTGGGGATGAATGAACAGCAATTATGGAAATGGGGACCCACTTTACGATCCCTTCGACATCCCAGTCTTTCCTCCACTGCTCGGCAGATAATAACATGACTTTCGTCTTGGCGACATCAAACTTGCGGGCGCGGAGGAATCTGGGGGACGAAGTGGGTTGAGCATCGATTGGTTGCACTACTTGTGTGAACCCCATCAACATCGATCGCGCCGAGTACGGAAGGATCGATGGTGTGTGTACGGACCAACAACGCACCTAAGGAGTGTGGCATCATCCATCCTCTCTGGAACGAAATGTTCCTCATCGACAAGTTGTCGTTTGAGGGTGTCGAGTGCATGTTGTTGAGCGGGAGTGAGGTTGCCCAACCGACCTGGCAGTGGTTTGTAGTTGGGGTCTGTGATACCCTCTGGCAGAGCACTGACACTGGCGGGTTCTGAGCAGGACATTGTCGTTGTGGAAAGCAAAAACAAGAGAGTAAACGGTAACCGTTGGGCGTGTCTGCAGCCCAAACAGGTCACTCGACGTCACTCAGGCTATAGGACAACCAATTAAAAATTAAAGAAAAAAACAACAAAAATTTCCATTAAACCCGCAGCACCCAAGATTTACTAGGTGAGTTTTCCCATGCTCAAAAAGCTGGCAAGGAAGGGTGAAAAAGACCTATTAACATCCCAATGTCCCCCCAAAGTGCCATCATATGCTTGCAAACACAAAGAGAACACTGTAAACACTTCCAAATT
>JBBPTR010000207.1:0-21293 GCA_038094255.1 Porphyrellus aff. niger
TTTAATTCTCTGTTGATGCCCTACAGTATATACATACAATAGACTACGATTTTTTGGTGATTTTCTGGTGATTTTTGAGTGAGATTTGGGAGGGTTTTGATGTGCCAGTGACTGGTTCACCATCGAGGAGTGGCTGTGTTCATGAAAAAGCGTAGTCAGTGCGTGGTCAGTAGCATGATCAGCACATAGTCAGTCATGTCGGTCACGCAGTCGGTCACAGTGGCTGTGGGTATACTGAATGGACAATGGTCTTCAGCCAAACGACTAAAAAGGAAAAACACATGGCATTCTAAGTGATACGCGAGCGAAGCGAGATAGCCGCTCTATGCGAGGCAGCCGAGTAAAGCGTCGGAAAGAGTCACTTCACACGCTGTTGGCTGCTCATTCTTAAGATGTGACATATGTCACATGGTGTGATTACTAGACACTGACTACCAATGTATTGACTTGGACTTGGTGAATGTAGTACACAAACTTGTAATCATGTAAGTATAGGAATACTACAGGTGATTAGCTAGGATACAAGAATATGAGTGGATGGATCTTACCCCCATGAGACAGAGTCTCTGACTATTGAGCACCTAAAGTAGTATCTATAGGGACATTACTCACAAAGGTTATTGGGAACTTGAGGTAGTTACTACAACAAGTGTTGATGCAAGTGACTATAGAAAGTAGAGACTGGTTGTTGCTTTCAAGCTATAAAATGGACTTTGAAGAACTGGAAAAGGGTCATTTGGTCAGATGAGACCAGGATGAACAACATTGTGTTAGATAGAAGAGACTATATATAGAAAAAGGTAGCAAAGCCATAATAGAACAAGAGAATATATGGAATAGTTAAGTTTAACTAAGGCTTTTTAAGATGCATGGATTGGAATGGAGTTGAAATCCTTACTGAGATTAAGGGGTAGATAGGTAGTAAGCAGTATATCTCCATTTCTAAAGGCAATCTACTTCCCAGCATGAAAAATTTATGGATTTTCTGAGAAGAACATTATCTTATAATAGGTTAATAACCCTAAGCACCTCTTAAAACAGCTAAAAATGGTGAGTTTTTTAATGGATCAAGGTCCTTGGTTAGCCAGCACATTCTCCAGACTTCAATCCTATTGAAAATCTCTGGCAAATTCTTGAAAAAAATTCTATTACTATACAATATTACCAAAGGACTTTAGAAGCTTTTGAAGAGAATAACAATAGAATGTGTTACAATTCACCCCTGGGACACTAATGGGACACAATTCAACCAATGGCAACCAGAACTGGATGTATAGGATAATGCATACTTGCTCTATGTAGAGCAATGGAGGGATGATGACATCACAGACTTGCTGGAGGTAGAAGCAGCGGGATTACACAAGGAGGACGATGGACTCCTGGACTACTGCCCTATGGGATATGGGGTCTCCACCAATCGCCCCGACTCCCTACTCCCTGATCCAGATCTATGGATCGATCCAACCTTGGCAAGACATTACACATATTAGGAGGGCCTGGGAGTTGTACCTTGGCACAGGTGCCTTGGCAGATGCCACCATCACTGCAGACGCCACTGATGCTCCACCATTTCCAATGCTGAGTTTCATTTCATTTCATTTCCGTTCCTTGCTTCATCAGCTGTTATGCAGATGCAAGTCTTGTAACCAAGAGACCTTCGTGGGTGATACTCACAAAGAGACCAATGACCACAAAGGGGGATCAAGGACTAAGGATGCGTCGGACAGACGCAGACTAAGGGGACTGAGGGATAGACCGAAGTCTTGACTAAGGGGACTGAGGGAAAAGCAAAGCTTTGACTGAGGGACTGAGGACAAGCAGAAGCTTGGTCACAAGAGCTATGTAGATTGCACAGATCAAGTGTAAAGAACTACAATACAAGGCAGCAAGGTTTATATAGCTATGAGGCTACTAAACAAGGAACAATGGAAAGTGGGGAAACTAGACCATTGTGAGAGAAACGATCAGGAGGAGCGCTGTCCATGTGGAAGTGAAACGCATATCAGAAGGATGACCATATGGTCAGGAATGGTTACCAAGCAGTGGCTGTAGCGAAGAGCAGAAATGGAACACTGCTATGGGAGAGGAAGAGATTGACCATGCGGTCAGGAATGTTATCTTGTGACGGCTGGAGTGAAGAGCGGAAGAAGAATGTCACTAGGGAAGGTCAAGGAAGATGATGGTAAAAGGGATGTGAAGAAAGAGAAGGATGGAACAATATACATCGTATTGGAAGAGCCCAGGGAGGGCTTCTATGTCACAAGGGATGAGGAGTAGTACAAGGTTTGGAAAGGGAGAGAAAATTGTAACATCAGCAAGTTCTATTTATATTTCTTGCTTCGTCAGCCTCTTCTAGATTTTTAGCCCTACTCTTGCTGCTGGTGCTAGGGAGATGCCACCTGGCCCTTCCCACATGTCCCACCCTTGCACTGGTGCAATGATCCAAATCCCAAAGATGCTCAGCTGGCCTGACAATATTGTGTTCAACTCTCATCTGTTTGCACAATTGATACACAGCATCAGCAATTGTTATGTGTTACAATTCAACCCTCACTCATGGGTATAACTTCACAATGGCAACCAGGACCAGACAACTTTGATTCAACCTTCCTCACTCAAGAGGAAGTATGGGACAAGGAAGTGGTGCAGATGCTAGATATTACAATTCACCTGCAGGACACTAATGGGACAACTTCCGACACATGGCAACCAAGACTGGATGTACAAGACAAGGCCTTCCTCATGTACGAGGAACAATGGAGGGGAGACGACATCAACGAGTTGTTAGAGGCACAGGTAGCCGCACTGCACAAAGAGGACAATGGACTACTGGACTACTTCCCACTAGGATACTGGATCAGCACCAACCGACCTGACTCTCTCTTACCAGATCCAGATCTATGGATTGATCCCACACCCAGACTCCACCATTCTGCTTTAGTCAGACATAGGAACCATACCTTGGCATAGGTACCTTGGCAAATGCCACCATCAACTGTGGACGCCACTGATGCGCCATCACTCCACTATTTCATATGCTAAGTTTCATTCTGTTCATTTCTGTTCCTTGCTTCATCAGCAAGTTCTATTTATATCTCTTGCTTCATCAGCTCAATCTATTTATTTCCAATTCCCTATTTAGATGGGACACCCCAGGGAAACCCCTTGGGATTTCCCTTTACTTACTTTCCTCTTACAGACGTTCGCCTCTCCTAAAGTGTTCTCTCATATGCTTCGTACTCTGATCCTACACAGTATTTATAGTGCCCATCTCGTACCCTGTAACCTTAAGTTAGTTCTATGCAATCTTACATGGTGACTATACGACTGCCTTGGGAAAGCTTTGTGCTTTAGACGAGACCTTTGCTCCTTGAACCTTCTCTTCCCCTTGATCCCTGACCCGGATACTTGGGACCTTCTATCAAGTGGAGCTCATCGAGATATACGATCTGTCACCCCATTTCCCTTGTCTCACAGTCACTGCGTCTTTTTGTGAGTACCACCCGTGTGTGTACAAGGAGGTTAGTTTCTTGAGGTTGTCGTTAGCCATCGCATTAGTGTAACACTAGAAGCACAAGCTGCTTCAATTTACCAAGAGAGCGACAGGCTACTGGACTACTTCCATATGGGCTACTCTCTGGCAACTAACTGCCCAGATTCACTCCTGCCCAATCCAGACCTCTGGATCAATTCAACACTCTTACTCTGCAGGACTATCTAGGGGAGACATGGGAATGGTGCCTTGGCATGATACCTTGGCAAGTGTCACCATCAGATGCCACCATCACTGTGAATGCCACTGACATGTACTCAACTATTTCATATTGCTGAGTTTCATCTCTATTTATATCTCTTCCGCTCTTATTGCTATTCATTGCCACTCCAATCTGCTTTAGGACGTGTAACTCTATGCCTATCCCCTTTATCCTTATACAGACATCTTCCCCTCCTAAGGTACTCTCTCATGTACCTTGTGATCCATTTATCCCACACTATATAAAGATGCCCATACATACCCTGTAACTCTAAGTTAGTTCTATGCAATCTTATGTGGTGACTAGCAACTGCTTTGTGGAGCCTTAGCTCAGGTGAGACCCTTACTTGTTGAACTCTATCTCTATTCCCAATCACTCACCCAGATATGTGGAACTCCTTTTGTTGTTCAACCAGCACCAGTCCTAAGAGGAGGACAGTGTATTGATCCCTTACTGTTACCTTGCTCTTATGGAGTAGAGGTTGTTGTGTCTCTTCATGAGTACTACCCTTGAGCCTGGAAGACAAGGAGGTTAGCTTCTCGAGGTTATTGTTAGCCATTGCATTAGCGTAACATTATGCTAAATGCAGGTTCCAGTGATCACTCTAGAATGTAATAACTTTTGGTCTTCTGGAATTTACTTGTACAGGACTTTAGCCACTTGCTGGTTATGAATAGAGAGAGTTCTGTGTATCTAAGTAAGGGATCAGGAATAGACACAATGATATGAGGGCCTATGGTAACTATGTCAAAGGCATCAGCAAGATAATAGAAAGAGTCTCACTCTCTAGACATGAGGTCCACACTAGAGTGGTTGCTATTCACAATATAAGATCATGTATAACTAACTTAGGGAATACATGGGGTGCAGGTTACATATTTACTATATACTATGGATGATAGGGGCTACAAGCCATATAAGAGAATGGCTTAGAAGAGTAAGCATCAACAAAAGGAAGTGAAAAGAATAGCATAGAATACGAACAAAGTAAGCACCAGCTATAAAGGCAACTGAAGGCCAGGCTCATCCAAGAAAGGCCAAAGTGAAAGAACAAAAGAAGTAATCAAGAAACAAACCAGGTATACTGGGCATCTGAGTAACTAGTGGACTAGAAGTCCTGATCAAGAGATCTAGGAGATTCAGGGAACTCCAACAAGTCTCAATCTCTACCATGAGTGATGAGAATTCCCTCATCAGCAAACACACCTAAAGGCAAAGATGAGTCCAAGTCCTGATTATAGTCAATACCAGCCTGGGACCAAGGCCAGACTGTAATAGATTGTAGTCCTCCTCAATGCAAGTGAATTTGCCTGAGCACTCACCAAACAAATACCTGAAGCCTTAAATACAACTGAGTGCAGCACCAATCTGAGCAATTCAATTTGGATGAGGAGAATGACTGGCACATTAGAAGCCTCAGGTAAGTGGAGACATTAAACATGCAATTTGGTTACTTTATGCTATGCACAATTTAAATCTGAAATACTACCCTTTTGTAACTGGTGCTCTTTGCCTGAGTTGCACCTTTTACATGTGTTATGCAGATGCAAGTCTAGTAACCAAGGGACCTTC
This sequence comes from Porphyrellus aff. niger, assembly GCA_038094255.1. Classification (NCBI taxonomy): domain Eukaryota; kingdom Fungi; phylum Basidiomycota; class Agaricomycetes; order Boletales; family Boletaceae; genus Porphyrellus; species Porphyrellus aff. niger. The sequence goes on from JBBPTR010000207.1 coordinate 5,328, forward strand.
GAGGGTGATACTCATGAAGAGACCAATGACCTCAAAGGGGATCAAGGACTAAAGATGCGACTGGTGGTTGCGGACTAAGGAATCTAAGAAGTAGACTGAAGTCTAGATTAAGGGAACTGAGGGAGAAGTGAGAGCTTCGACTGAGGGACTAGAGACAAGCAGGAGCTTGGTCACAAGAGCCATGTAGATTGCGTAGATCAAGTGTAAAGAACTATAATACAGGGCAGCGAGGTTTATATAGCTAAGGGGCTACTAAACTGGGAACAATGGAAGATGGGGAGACTAGACCATTGTGAGAGAAATGGTCAGGAGGGATGCTGTCTGTGATGGAGATAAAACACGTATTGAAGAGACTGACCATGTGGTCAGGAATGTTACCTTGTGATGGCTGTAGAGAAGAGCAGAAGAAGAATGTCACTAGGGAAGATCAAGGAAGACAATGGTGAATGGTGAATGGAGAAGAAGAAGGATGGAACTGTATACATCACATTGGAATAGTCCTGGAAGGACTTCTACGTTGCAAGGGATGAGGAGTAGTACAAGGTTAGGGAAAAGAGAGAAAATTATAACATTATCCCTGTTGTACCTTCAAAGCCCAGTCTTGAAGCTAATCTGCCACAGAGTTGAAGTCGTTGGGGTTGACACAAAGTCATAGTGGACAGTCCTCAAAGATATGGCCAGGGTTGTCACAGTGTGTGTAGATTCGCTGGGGGCAGAGGTGAGGAGTGTGGCCCCAGTGGCGACAGTAGGAGCATCGGATGATGAGACATTGCTGGGCACGATGTCCTGGCATTGGTTCCTCGCAGATGGGGCAGATATAGGATAGACAGTCCTTAGGATAATGTCCATTTCCATGACATGCAGGACATTCCAAATCAGAAGCGGCCAGGGGGCGTGGCGCTATGTCGGGGAGAATATTGGTAGGGGAGTTAATGACTGTCCTCCCATCAACGACCATGACATATGACTGGAAGCAGTTGACGCTAGGGAGGTCCAACGTGGGGGAGGAAGGTTGTGTGATCAGGGGGGATGGTTCGGAGGGACGAAAAGGAGGGGTGGGGAGTGGCCTAGGTGAATCTTCATCAGGGAGACGAGCTATGTAGTGCTCTTGTTGGGCTTGATCCATAGATAGATAGATTTGCTGAAAGACAGGGATGACGTCCTCAGAGGTTAACTGATTGACGAGGTGGGCAAAATTGGCAACATAGATGGCATGTAAAGTTTGATGGACAACATTGTGGGCAGATGTGTGGAGAGGGGCAGCAAAAGCGACCAGGAGGTCATCTGGAATGGATAGGTTGTGGTAGTGAAGAAGTGACAAAGTGGAGTGAAAGATTCATGTCAAGTGAGGAAGTAAGAGGTTGTTATGAAAGTCAGGGAGGCATTCAATAAGGAAGGTGAGGTGGGGGTCAGAAAGGATGTAGACAAAAAGTTGGAGAGCAAAGGTAAAGGGTAGGAACTGGGGGTAGACCCTTCGTCCCAAAATGGGGGAGGGGGAGCATAAGGTTGGCAAGGTGATGGACATTTTAAGTTTTGAAGTGCAGGTAGTAGGCAAAGATCAATAGGGCAAACACAGGAAAACAGAGGATGAAGAGTATGACACAGGTAATGATTAGTTCAACAGGATTGTAAGAAATGTCTCCAGGATAGATTCTGGCAATTGGCATCCAAAGATGTACCTTGATCGTTCAATCGACAAGATACTCATGTAGAGACCGTCGAGTTGAGAGAATGATTAGTATTTATTGTGGTATCAACAGTAGTCGAGTGTTATAATCCACCCTTCGGACTCTAACGGGACAAACTTTCAACAATGGCAACCAGAACCAGATGTACAGGACAACACTTATCTGCTCTATGTGGAGCAATGGAGGAACGACGACATTATGAACTTACTAGAGGCAGAGGCGGCTGGGCTGCACAAGGAAGACAACGGACTGCTGGACTACTATCCCATGGGGTACAACATCTCCACCAACCAGCCAGATTCCCTACTCCCCGATCCAGATCTTTGGATCAAACCTACTTTGGCAAGATGTCATACACATTAAGGGGGCCTGAGAAGTAACGCATGGATTAGGATGACCTGGGAAGTTGTGCCTTGGCACGATCACTTTGGGAACGCCACCATCACTGTGGATGCCACTGATGCACCACCATTTCATATGCTGAGTTTCATTCCATTTCATATTCTCTTTATGGCAATTCCTCTTACTATTTATATCTCTTGTGAGACTGGCTCCTTTCCCCTATTTCCAATTCCTTATTTATCCAGGGAAACCCCAGGGATTCCCCTTTGTCTACTTTCCTCTTCTGGACGTTTACCTCTCCTAAAGCGTTCTCTCACATGCTTCGTACTCTGACCCTTCATAGTATTTATAACGCCTGTTCCATACCCTGTAACCTTAAGTTAGTTCTACACAATCTTACATGGTGACTACATGACCGCCTTGGGAAAGCTCTGCGCTTTAGGCAAGACTTGCTCCTTGAACCTTCTCTTCCCCTTGATCCCTGACCCGGATACTTGGGACCTTCTCGAGTGGAGCCGTATTCAATCCATTACCCGTTTCCCTTGACTCATAGTCGCTGCACCTCCTCATGAGTGCCATCTGTGCGGATTCAAGGAGGTTAGTTTCTCGAGGTTACCGCTTAGCCATCGTGTTAGCATAACATTGAGCTTGCAAAAGTACCAATGGAGCTGAGCATGAGGGACTTCTTGGTTGTTGGAGGAGACACAGGATTTCTTTTTAGATTTGTTGTTAGGTCGAGGTGGCAGTGGGGGTTGTTTTGATGAAGGGGCTAGCAGAGAGTGCCAGTGAGGGATAAAGATGGGAGTGTAGGGGTTAAGGGTGGAGTGAGGAGAAGTCATGGTTCTTTAAGGCATTAGAGGGCGTGGGCATCTTTATACTCTTTGAGAACAAGGGGGGCATGTCGGAGATTAAGTTCAGGTTCCCAGGTATTTTCCAAGGATGGGTAACCCTTCCATGCGGTCAGATACCATCATTGTGTTCCGGTGCCTTTATGAGAAATGATTCGATCAACTTTGTACTCTTCTTCGGAGTTAATGAGGTCCAGTGGAGGCCAGGCAAAGTTAGGGCCATGAGTTTCAGTTTCTTGGTAAGGTGAGAGTAAGGATGCATGGAAGACGTCGTGGATTTTCCAGAATGGGGGAAGTTATAGTTGATAGACAAGAGGGGGTAGTACCCAAAGGATTTCAGAGGGTCTATGGCATTTGGAAACGAATTTTTGGTGTGGGTAATGGAGGTGGAGATTAGTTGCTTCAAGCCATACTTTAGATCCGACCTTGAAGGGTTTAAAGTGCCTTGTGGAGCATTCCATCATGATGCAATGGGTGGTGTCATGAGAAGCAAGGGCTTCTTTTCGTGCTTCTTCTAGGGTTGATAGACAGAGTGGAGCCTATCTGAAGATATACAATCCATCACCCTGTTTCCCTTGTCTCATGGTCGCTGCATCTCCTCGTGAGTACCACCTGTGCAAGTACAAGGAGGTTAGTTTCTTGAGGTTGTCATTAGCCATTGTGTTAGCATAACAAAAGAACTAACTTATTATCATTGCTCCTACCAATTGGTAGTAGAGCCTATCATCACTGAGGATCAAGAGCCACTTGCATACAGCAAGAGAGTGCTAGGGCCATTACCTGATCGCCTAACAGCAACTTGTTGAACAAAGAGTCAATCGCCTACCAGTGACAAGCTACAGTTATAGCCGCCTGCATACAGCAGGAGAGTGCTGATCGCTACTTGTACTGAACAAGGGGATCGTGCCTACCAGAAAGGTAGTTAAAACAAACAGACATATGCCCTTGTCTGCCGCCTACCAGCAGGGACCCGATTTGACATCATAACCAAACCAGACCATCAGGACCCAGTCCTTACCAGAGAAGAGATCAATAAATACTTCTGTCGATTCCCAGACAACGATGTCCTTTGCATCCTCCACTGGAACCAAGACCACCCAGACCGACTTTTCCATGTACCTTATATCCCCAAAGCCAAATGCTTCCTCTACAGAGAATTCTTCCCAGCGGATTCAGTGGCACCAGCTCAATCATCGTGCCAGACTTCTCATCAAGAATCTAGAAGAGGAACTCCTGCTTTGAGCCCTTGGGTACATCTATTTAGTCCTGAACCAGGAATGGAACATCAAGCAACAGTAGCTCCGTCACCACTCCACATGTTGCTTATCCCCACACCTGCTCTACCCAAACCAAACCCAGACGTTGACATCTCAAGTCCATCACCTCCAGCTTCTCCATACATTAGCAACACAGACGACGATGACATGGTCTCAGAATTGAAAGCAGGTCTGCCTGAAGACTTCTCGGGAGACCGCAAGGACACAAACAGATGGCTATTCACCATGGAGGCATACTTCAAATGCAACAAGAACGTATACTCAGAGGACACACAATGGCTAGTGCTCCTCAACAAGATGAATAAGGGCAAAGGAGGACCATTCATGGAAGGATGGTTCATGAAACTTGCAAACCAGACCATAGATCCCTCTGAGAAGACTCTAGCAAAACTCAAAGAAGCCTTCAAGACAGCCTTTGTACCCAGCGATCCAGCTGGCGAAGCAAGACAAGCCCTACAGGAGATAAGCATGGAAGACTTCAAAGGCGACTTCCACAAATTCAGAGCCTCATTCAAACTCGAGGCCACCCATAGCAGCATTACCAATGAAACCCATCTCAAGGATCTACTCAAGAGAAACATATCAGATAAACTTGTGAATCTGATGATCAGAGTCCCTACTGAACCTGCCACTGCCAGAGAGTGGCTAGACACAGCTGCTGTCTTCTACGACAGAGCCCGGGCACACAAGAGCAACAAATACAAAGGATATGTACCATCCTATCCAGCTGCACTAGTATGATGACAAGATCCAAATGCCATGGACATCAACCGAGTCACCCTTGACTATAGGACTCAACAAGAGTATATCCATAACAACAAATGCTTTACCTGCCACAAAGTTAGGTGTTCCACCAGGAACCATCCCTCCAAGGGATTCCGATGTAGCCCAGGTTATGGAACCACAGGACACGCCTCATATAGGCCAGCAACATCGCAGCAATGTGCCAATGCCAGGATCCATAAAATCAATATGAACAAAGTCAAAGACCCTCAGCTGAGGGAAGCCATTAAAGCCCTATCACTCTAGGACGCCTCAGACATCGAACTGGAGATAGCAGAGGATAGTGCAGCCAAAGAAGAAGAAATCCGAGGTTTGGAGATACCTCAGGATTTTTAGTTGGGAGAGATGAGTTGACGTCTTCTCTCCCCCCATTAGTAATTGCCCCCATCACCATTTCTACTTCTGAGAAATCTACTCTTCAGATTCCAATCCGATTCTCAGGGCTACCAGGAAAAATCGTCAAAATGCACACGCTCATCGATAGTGGTGCCACAGGATGTTTCATCCACATGGATTTGATCTTACAGCACAAGATCACAGTATGACACCTCAAATTACCAAGACGTGCAAACAACGCTAATGGCAGTGCAATGAAAGGAGGCCTTATCAGATACTACATCACTCTACCTCTGCGGATTGGGCTGCATGTTGAAAGAAGAAGCTTTTACGTCCTACCTAGCGGGAAGGACGACATCATCTTGGGCATGCCTTGGCTCCAAGATAGAAATCCAACCATCAACTGGTCTACGGGCTGCATACATTTGCTAAATAGGCCACATCAATCCCACATCAGCCAGAATGATGCTGACTCATATTGACATATCCTACGTGCATTAGATCTCAATCCGGAATGGGAGATAATCGACTATCTCTGGGATCCAGATAACCCTAAATACAAACTACATGGAGACCCAATTGGAGACCATGTTCTCCCACAAGAGTGGATTAGGAAAACCACTATATCGATGGCTATAGCTATGGCTGAGGAAAAGAAGGAACACACACCCCCCCCAGAATTTGCTGACTTCACCAACATCTTTGCTGAACCCACCAGGCTATCCCTTCCCCCTCCTTGAGAATTCAACCACACCATTGATTTAGATGACTCATTCATCCCAAAGAAAGCCCGGGTATATCCTCTGAACCCGGCACAGCTGCAGGCCTGCAAAGACTTTGTCAAAGAACACCTTGCCTCAGGAAAGATCGTACCCTCTTGCTCCCTGCAAGCTGCCCCTTTCTTCTTTGTTGACAAGAAAGATGGCAAGCTCCATCCCTGCCAGGACTACTGCTACCTCAATGAACATACCATCAAGAATGCATACCCCTTACCTCTCATTTCCAAACTCGTTGACAAGATGAAGGGATCCAAATACTTCATTAAATTTGACATACGATGGGGGTACAACAACATTTGTATTCATCCAGAGGATCAGTGGAAAATGGCCTTCATCACTCCAATTGGGCTCTATGAGCCCACTGTCATGTTCTTCAGCCACTGCAACTCCCCTGCCACGTTCCAGGCCTTTATGAACCATATCTTCACGGACTACATTGCAGAAGGATGGTTTGAAGCATATATGGATGACACGATGATCCACTCCAACAACTACGATAAGCACATTGCTCAAACCTGCAAGGTTCTCGCCAGATTTAGAGAACACAAGCTTCATCTAAAGCTAGAGAAATGCACCTTCAATGCCATGAAGGTTGACTTTTTAGGCATGGTCATCATGCCCAACGGCATCACCATGGACCCAGCAAAGCTTAAAGCAATTGAAGAATGGAACCCGCCCCAGAGCGTTCGCTCAGTCTGATCCTTCATCAGATTTTGCAATTTCTACTGCAAGTTCATACCGAACTTCTCCAATTTGGCCAAACCCCTCCTCTCCTTGACAGCAAAAGGAGCCACTTGGCAATGGTTACCAGACCATGAAACAGCATTCCAGAAATTGAAGTTGGCCTTCCTCAACCCCCTGTCCTCGCCTTCCTGGACACCTCAAAACTGTTCCACCTTATGACAGACGCCTCCCTTATTGCCACCAGGGCGGTCCTTATGCAGGTGGACACTAACAGCGATCTTCACCCAGTCACATACTTCTCGAAGACCTTATCCCCTGCAGAGTGCAACTACAATATCTATGACCGAGAACTCCTCACCATCATCAACACACTCAATGAGTGGAAGCATTATCTCACTGGCACCACGCACCCAGTTCAGGTCTTAACCGACCACAAGAATCTCACCTATTTCTGCATGCCACAGAAACTCTCGTGCCACCAAGCCAGATGGCTTATGTTCTTGTAGGATTTTGACCTGCATTGGAAATCTTTGCTGGGCTCTGCCATGGGCCCCGCTGATGCCTTGTCCCATTGGGATGACGTGGACACCTCACTGGACAACATGAATACTGTCCTCCTCACTGATGACCTCTTTGTCTGCGCCCTTGATGTTAAAATCGTGGACAACATTGCCAACTCCACTGCTAATGACCCTTTGGTCAAAGATACCCTTACTGCCATGGCGGTGGGCTCCTCTCTATTCCTGCAGGCCTCTAAACACAATTGGCTCTTTGATGAGGGATACCTTTATTATAAGGGTCGCCTCTACATCCCTGACTTCGCACACATGGTGCTTGTTCGTGCCACACACAATTCTCCTGCTGGTGGCCATGGTGGCCACTTCCACACCCTCAATGTGCTCCAACATGACTACTGGTGGCCCAGCATGTCTTCCGTGGTGTGGAAATTTGTCGCTGGCTGCACCACCTATCAGGCCAACAAGGTTAACACTCATCCTATCACTGTGGGCATTGTGCCCATCCCATCCACCACCACTCGCCCTTTCCAATAGATCTCTGTCGATCTGATCACTGATTTGCCCCCCAGTGTGGGCTTTGATTCTGTTATGGTCGTGGTCGACCATGGCCTTACTAAGGGGGTGATTTATACTCCCTGTCACAAGACAATTGATATAGCTGGCATTGCCCAACTCTTTTTCAAGAAAGTCTTCTCTTGATTCGGCCTACATGACAAATGCATCTCCAACTGAGGCCCACAATTTGCCTCTATCTTCGCGAAAGGACTTGCCTGTCTACTTGAATACGACCTTGCTCTATCCACTGCCTACCATCCACAACAGATGGCGAGACTGAGAGAGTCAACCAAGAACTAGAAACCTACCTCCATATCTTCTGCAAGGGACAATCCTCTAAATGGGCATCACTGCTCCCTATGGCAGAATATTCCCACAACTTGGCTATACACTCAGTCACCGGACAAACCCCATTTTCCCTTATGATGGGATACGAACCCCGCTCTTATCCCACGCTTGGCAAAACCTTCGTACCTTCCGTCGACCAACAACTTAACCTCTTGGAGACCGCAAGAAAAGAGGCTCAGGCAGCTCATGAAAAAGCTGCACAGAGGGTCAAGGAATGTGTCAGGGCCAAATCTCTGCCTTTCAAGAAAGGAGACAAAGTTTGGCTAGACTCCCAACACCTGAAACTCAGATATCCCACGAAGAAACTTGCCCCCTGCCGCAAAGGACCATTTGAAATGGAACAAGTGGTGTTCTCTGTGACATACAAACTCTGACTCCCAGAACAATGGAAGATTCATGACATATTCCATGCCTCCCTTCTTTCCCCATTCAGGGAAACTCCAGAACACGGCCCCAATTTCCTAAAACTGCTGCCCGACCTTATCGGTGAAGAAGAGAAATATGAGGTCGAGGCTATTTTGGGCCATCATGGAACTAAAGGCCATCACCAATACCTGGTCTCGTGGAAAGGATACTCGGCTGCAGATAACACTTGGGAACCAGAATCACATCTCTCTCATGCACAGACTCTTCTTTGTGTCTATAAGAAGACACGTCCCAAAGTGTTTCCAACAGACACTTTGCTTTAACCAACAATACCACCCTATCCATTCCAAAACCATGGTCACCAACATCTATGACTTCATTTTGGCATTACTTGTCTTGCTCTTCGGAGCTATCTACACCCTTCTCCATTGGGCTAAAACATGGATGGCCAGCGAGTGTGGTATAACCCTCAGATTCAAGAGTCATCAGAATGAGTGGACACTGTTCCTCTTCCAACCTCAATGAATTCGTCTTGGAGGATCAGTCCGTATGGATCCACAAGGATGGCTGCCCAATGATAATCAATGGGCAGATGAGAGGGATGACGAAGAAAACGTGCCACCTCCTACGGGATGGCCAGCACCCAACAACACACTGACGCCTAACCCCATGTGGCATGCACCACTACTCAACCCAAACAATGACAACAATCCCCTCCCCTAAGCCAACCGACAGTAAGGGCCCAAACCATCCCTTACTGTATATAGTAAAATTAAAACTGTAACCTTTTTCCACTTCCGGTACCAGATGGGTAAGGGATCTGGTACCTTCATCTCCCCTTTTCGAACAGCTTGGGAATATTCCCAAGCCCCATTTGATTATATAAAATAGAAATATCAGTGATCCCCACGCTGAATCTGGGAGACTTCACCTCCTTGCAACTATAATAACCGTCGCTCACAGACATCTCGACATCATCCATAGGATGTCCACTCCCATACTCCTCGATGTCCCCTACCAACCAGACTATCTGCCCGACATGTACATCCACTTGCTGTACATACTGGTCTTCAACTCCCCAGAACTCCTCACCGCCATCCAAGGGACCTCTACCTTTAGAGCCAATCTGGCATACTCTGCCTTACTCCAGCTGTACTATGCCGTATGTTACAATTCACCCTTTGGACTCTAACAGGACGCACTTTCAACAATGGTTACCGGAACCGGACATACAGGACAACGCTTACAAGCTCTACATGGAGCAATGGAGATGCGATGACATCACGGACTTACTGGAGGCAGAGGCAGCTGGGCTGCACACGGAGAACAATAGGTTGCTGGACTACTATCCCATGGGATATAACCTCTCCACCAACCAGCCAGACTCCCTACTCCCTGATCCAGATCTTTGGATTGATCCCACTTTGGCAAGACGTTGCACGCATTAGGAGGGCCTGAGAAGTAGCGCATGGATTAGGACGGCCTGGGAAGTCATGCCTTGGCACGACCACTTTGGGAATGCCACCATCACTGCAGACGCCACTGATGCGCCACCATTTCATCTGCTGAGTGTCATTCCATTTCATATTCTCATTATGGCAATCCCTCTTACTATTTATATCGTTCGTGAGACTGGTTCATTTCCTCTATTTCCAATTCCTTATTTATCCAGGGAAACCCCAGGGATTCCCCTTTGTCTACTTTCCTCTTCTGGATGTTTACCTCTCCTAAAGCGTTCTCTCGCATGCTTCGTACTCCAACCCTTCATAGTATTTATTGTGCCCATTCCATACTCTGTAACCTTAAGTTAGTTCTATGCAATCTTACGTGGTGACTATATGACCACCTTAGGAAAGCTTCACGCTTTAGGTGAGACCCTTTGCTCCTTGACCCTTCTCTTCCCTCAATCCCTGACCTGGATACTTGGGACCTTCTCGAGTGGAGCCTCGTTTGATCCATTACTCGTATCCCTTGACTCACAGTCGCTGCGCCTCTTCGTGAGTGCCACCTGTGTGACTTCAAGGAGGTTAGTCTCTGGAGGTTATCGTCTAGCCATCGCGTTAGCGTAACACCGTACATGCAGTACGATCCACCCATACCTGCACCACACTTCCTGACTCTGAGTGACTTACCCAGCATCTCCTTTACCACACCATTGACTCCATCTAACTTCACATGCTCAATTTCCTCCAAGGTCTTGACTTCGACTTCGTCCTCCTCGCAATCCCCGTCACCTAACTCAGCCCCTATATTCTCGAGGTCATGCTCACCATGCCCCTTGCACTCCGTGACTACTATTTTAGCCCCGACACCTCATCGCCCCATATTCCTCAGCTCCCTAGAGCTTTCCCACTGGACCCCAGACCATCCCTCCATCCATTCACCTGTACTGGCCATGGTGATGTCATCCCTATGCCACCGGCACACACTGCCACCTTCAGGGAATTGGTTTATAGAAAACGAATCTGGGCCTTCAACAAAGCTGTCGCAGAACTTGATCGCTGCCCTCCACTCTCCTCTCCCCTTGCTTAAACTGAGTATGCCAACACCTTGCAGCAAGCCATCGTCGCCTATCAACAACTTCTCTTTGCAAAGCCTAGATTGGCTTCCCCCAATGGAGTCGCATGCCCCATTGAGCCCACCGTCCCAGTCTTGGAGAGCCCGCTTCTGTCCACAGACTGTTACGCTAATGTGATGGCTAAGCGGCAACCTCAAGAAACTAACCTCCTTGAATCTGCACAGGTGGCACTCACAAGGAGGCACAGCGACTGTGAGTCAAGGGAAACAGGTGATGGATCGAATGTAGCTCCACTCAAGAGAAGTCCCAAGTATCCGGGTCAGGGATCAAGGGGAAGAGAAGGTTCAAGGAGCAAGTCTTGCCTAAAGTGTGGAGCTTTCCCAAGGCGGTCATTTAGTCACCACATGAGATTGTGTAGAACTAACTTAAGGTTACAGGGTACGAAATGGGTGCTATAAATACTATGAAGAGTCGGAGTACAAAGCATGTGAGAGAACACTTTAGGAGAGGTAAACGTCCAGAAGAGGAAAGTAGACAAAGGGGAATCCCTGGGGTTTCCCTGGATAAATAAGGAATTGGAAATAGAGAAATGAAGACAGTCTCACAAGAGATATAAATAGTAAGAGGGATTGCCATAAAGAGAATATGAAATGAAATGAAACTCAGCATATGAAATGGTGACACATCAGTGGCATCCGCAGTGATGGTGGTGTTCCAAATGTGGTCGTGCCAAGGCATAACTTCCCAGGCCATCCCAATTAGTGCGATGTCTCTTAGGCTCTCCTAATGCGTACAATGTCTTGCCAAAGTGGGATCGATCCATAGATCTGGATCAGGGAGTAGGGAGTCCAGACGATTGGTGGAGATATTGTATCCCATGGGACAATAGTCCAAGAGTCCGTCGTCTTCCTTGTGCAGCCCCGCTGCTTCAGCCTCCAGCAAGTCCATAATGTTGTCATTCCTCCATTGCTCTACATAGAGCAGATAAGCATTGTCCTGTATGTCCAGTTCTGGTAACCATTGTTGAAAGTGTGTCCCATTGAAGTCCAAAGGGCAAATTGTAACACAGACTCCCCATCCAGGGGATTTCCTACCTCTGCTGTCAGAACCATTTTCCCTAATCCCCGTCCCATCTGGGCTCCCTGAGTCCGTTGCTGCTACATCTGTCACAGCCAATACCACATCATGGTCAACTGTCCCCGTCTTGTATGCCCTGGCTGCAACGTGGCCATGCCCAGATACTCCCAACGAGATTGTCCCGATCGCTCCCCTACCTCAGACGACACCTCTTCTACCCCATTCTGGGACCTCACCAATGTTGACACCAACGCTGGGGACAGTGGGACTGATTTCTGAGTCAGTGACTCAGTCTTACACCAGGGGTAATGTTACAATTCACCTGCAGGACACTAATGGGATGACTTTCGAGTGGAGCCTATCTGAAAATATACAATCCGTCACCCCGTTTCCCTTGTCTCACGGTCACTGCATCTCCTCGTGAGTATCACCTGTGCAAGTACAAGGAGGTTAGTTTCTTGAGATTGTCGTTAGCCATCGCATTAGTGTAACACCTATGGCTCTAAGCATTCACACTCACATTCTGACATGTTTAGCAGCCAATGCAGCAAGTTGCTAATATCTATTATACTAAATGCAGGTTCCAGCCACAACTCAAGACACTAATAAATTCAGTCGTCTGGAAATTACCTGTGAGGGACTCTAGCCACTTGCTGGTTATGAAAGAGAAGGGCTCTGTGTATCTGTGTGAGTGTTATGCTGAATATGGATTCTAGTGGCAAGACACTAACAACTTGTAGTCTGGCAATCACCCACTTAAGGGACTCTAGCGACTTGCTGGTTAGTGAAAGTAGAAAGGGATTCCATGTATCTGTGTGAGAGATCAGGAACAGACAAGGTTTAGAGAGAAGGCCAATGACAACTGTGTCAAAGGCACCAGCAGGATAATGAATGGTCTTGTTACAATTTTCTTCCTTTATCCATCTATCATCTTCTCTATGATATTGAAGTCCTTCCAGGGATGTACTAGTATGACTTATCCCTGTCAGTCTTCATTTTTCTCCATCCTCATCCCACTATTGTCCCCTTTATTTTCTCTTAGTGGTGTTCCATTTTCACTCTTTGCTACTGCCACCACAAGATACAGTTTCTGACCACATGGTCATCCTTTTCCTTTCCCTTAGTGATGTTTCTTTCCACTCTTCTCTATTGCCATCACAAGGTACAGTTCCTGACCACATGATTGTCTTGATATGTGTTTCCTCCCTTCATGGACAGCATCTCCTGACTGCTTCTCTCACAATAGTCTAGTATCCCTAATCTCCATTGTTCCTAGTATAGTAGTCTTACCAGTACTTAAACATTGCTGCCATGTATTATAGTCTTTACACTTGATCTGTGCAATCTAGCCAGCTCTTGTGACATTCCTTAGTTCTCCCAGTCCAAGCTTTTGCTTGCTCCTTCCAAGACCTCAGTCTTGTCTCTTATCCTTAATCTTCTAGCTGAGGTTGCTGGTCTAGTATAGTTCTAGAACATTCTCTAGACATTCCCAAGAATTCTCCAGAGAGTTCCCTGTGTTCATGTGAGTCCCAGTCTTCATGAGAAGAAACAATAAGCAGATCATTATTGTAGAGTATGCCCAAGGACAAAGCCAAGTCCAAATCCCTGTTGTAGTCAACACCAGCCTGGGGCCAAGGCTGGATTGTAATAGTATCAGTTTTGTTGCTCAGTGTACAATGGATGAGAAAATACTATATACAGACTGGCTTCAACAATACCTTATAACTCAACTTGCTATCCAGAATTATCAATACAGACACCTCACTGTTTGCCAGCAAACAATACCACACACCATTGCCAAGCACATTGGCCAGTATGTGTGATTTTTATCTTAGAGATACCAACAAATTCCAGCTGTGACATGATAGAGACAAGGCAGATGGAATTAGTGAGACAGAATGGTGAAAAGTCCAGCATTGACAGTGATTGTAGCAAGAAGGGAGGGTGGCAAACTCAACAATAACAACAGCCAAGGAAGTGGATGGAAAGCATAATATTAAATGATAACAGAAAGAGGGTAGGGTAAAACCCCTGGCCCTGGTGATAACAACTGTTATGCAGATGTAAGTCTAGTAACCAAGGGATCTTCAAGGGTAATACTCACAAAGAGACCAACAACCTTGAAGGGGGATCAAGAGACAAGGCACGACAAATGGTCGTGGACTAGAGGAGACTAAGGATGCGACAGACGGTTGCAGACTGAGGAGGCTAAGGGGTAGACCAAAGTCTAGACTAAGGGTTCTGAGGGAGAAGTGAGAGCTTTGACTGAGGGACTGAGGCAAGTGAGAGCTTGGTCACAAGAGCCACATAGATTGCGTAGATCAAGTGTGAGGTTCTACTGTACATGCAGCGATGTTTAAGTACTAGTATGACTACCATACTGGGAACAATGGACGTAGGGGATACTAGATTGTTGTGAGAGAAATGGTCAGGAGAAATGCTGTCCATGATGGAGATGAAACACAGAACAAAAGAGTGACCATATGGTCAGGAACAGTTACCTTGTGGTGGCAGTAGAGAAGAGCAGAAATGGAACATCACTAAGAGGAAGGAAGAGACTGACCATGAGGTTAGGAACAATACCTTGTGACAACTAGAGTGAAGAGCAGAAGTTGAACGTCACTAAGGGGAATCAATGGGAACAATAGTGAGCACTGGGCAAAGGAGAAGGAAGAAAGAGCAGGGTTGATTATAGAGATACATCCCAGGGAGGATCTCCACATCACAAGGGATGGAAATGAAAAGAATGTAGCAATGGATGAGGAAAATTGTAACAACAACAGCAAGAAGGGAGGGCAACAAACTCAGTGATAATGACAGTTGGGAAGGAGGGCAGTGGGCTCAATGTTGAACAATGACAGTGAGAAATGGAGGGCAACAACCATAGCCTTGCAGCAACAGCAGCAAGAATGGAGGGTAATGGGCTCAGTATTGATAGTAATTGAGAAATGGAGGTGGCAGGCTCAACATGAATGACAACAGTGAGAGGCTGGGGCAGAAACCCTAGCTCTAGTGGCAGTGACAGCAAGAAAGGGAGGGCAACAAGCCTAGTATTGATGATGATGGAGAATGAAAGGTGAGAAGCCCAACACCAACACCAACAGCCAGGGAGGACAGCAGGCCTGGTGTTGGCAATGGCAGCAGTGGCAGCAATGATGGCAACAATGGTGATGACAGTAAGGTGGCAAGAGGTGTGGGACAAAAGTTGCTGCAGGTGTTGGTTGTATAACTGCCATTTGACATAGGCACACTGCTCTTATAGCTAATGCATGTGTCAGGATGTAATAGTCTGTGCCAACATTGCTAAATAGCATTCACTGATGCTAGGCATGCCCCAGGAAGGGTCTAAAGGCTACTGACGACAGGGAGTATTTGAGCACAGATTTTTTCCTGGTGTCCACAGCCTCTAGGATTGAGCCTAACAGGCTGGGGGAGACATATACGCTTTGAGCCTAATTAGGCTCATTAAGCAGGCAAGTCAGGTGGGGCTAACACTGTGTCACACATGTGATATTCCGTAGCCTAGTATCCATCTGAGCGCGTACCGCCGACATCGACGGAAGCGAGCGTCGTCGGGGTCATCATCCCAGCGTGCTCGCGGTCTCATGGAGCGGACCCGTCCCCCATACAGCCATGCGCGTGCCATGTTCCGTGAGCAAAACCGGTGATCATGTGCTAGCACTTCCCCAGAGTCTCGATTGATCGAGACGAATCGACCATTCCTGTGGCGGACCTCCTGACAGGCAGGCTTCGTGGCAGACGCTGCCATGAGTAAAACCCAGATCTCATTGTTATTCGCGTCGATTGTGCGTCCGCACGAGCTTTGAAATCGGACAGGTCGCAAGGT